>SRPS01000155.1:0-69977 GCA_018360175.1 Claviceps arundinis
TTGGGCGTTGCGGCAATGAGAATTGGGAATTTAGAATTGATAGTTTGGCGGGATTGGTGATTTGATGGAGCGTGTCTAATGGTGGGCCGTACCCCGTTCCTGAGTGTCTCAAGTTCTCAACCACCTGAGTGTCTCGCTGGCCAATCATCTTCGAGACCATTAACATTTCAAACCCGTCTACCCGTCTTCAAAGTGCATCAAAAGTTCAAAACGGTAACTCGGTTCAGTGGCGCAAAAGTTGAAACTTGAAACGCACCAGCCATTTATGTTATGTAAACACTGACACGGCGCGCGAAAATTTTGCAACTAAGTAGGAGTACGGAGAGCTTCAAACTGTCAAACTCAAGCAGGCATCTTTCGTTCATAGCCAACACCAACTAGGATTCTTGATACAACCCGCCAATTAGTTCTGGCTCGACATCCCACATACCGGGCTCCCTCGGGCTGGGTGGGATTCTCCTTCTTCCATGATAGACACACATTCCTGTGCCACCACTTTTGTGACGAATGTTGGCTGGACAAAGAGGGCTGGTTGGCAGATGCTCGGCCATGTGAAACTCGAAATCCTGAGGCGTTCGTGGTTGGCTTCGTCGTGTGCGTGGTGCTGGCATCGGTTCCCACCATTCACGTGGCAGGGAAGAAACGCTGCTTCTTTGATACCGATGGTTCGCTTTTGTGCGTGTACGGTGTGAACGAGGTGTGCTGGAGGAACCACTGTCCAGCGTGCTTGCTGGAGGCGTCATGGACGAAAAGAAAGCCCTCGGCTTGCCGTCGGCGGTGTCCTCATCCATTGGAGGCGTACTGACGCGCACCGCCTCCTAGTGTCGGTTAATGATCAAAGGTCGATTTGGTATGGAGAATATGATGGCTTAACCCACATTGCCTGGGAAGTGATTTACGACAGTCCTGTCTCGGGAAAGGGAAACAGACTCAGCAAAAGAACGTTTTCCGACAACAGACTATGCATGCAAGCTTGAAGCAACTTTACTCACTATTGGTACTCTGGGCTGTGTTTAGTCGCAGCGTGGCCAATCTGTTTGTGCCATGAGGTATGTTCAGCAGAGTTGGTCTATTGGTGGCTCCTGAACTGCGCCGGGCCCTAGTTTGAAAACGAGGCCGCGGGAGGAGTTTGCGAATAGACTTCGACCGTTGCTTTTGGGGTTTCAATCGTGACGCCTTTTTCAGAAAACCATTTGGCCAGAATAATCCCAATGGTTTGGTCCTGGTGGGACCACAGCCGACGTCAAAGTCTTCCGAAAATTGCACTGCACTACCATATGCTACTGTGTTTTTCTGCCCATTGTCAATACTCAGTAACGTGTTGAAAGAAGGGTTACATGATGATCTATTACCTTCCCAGGTTCAGAGTGAATTTGAGAGCCGATGCCGGGTGGAATGAGAAAGCTTTCATTTACTGTGAATAAGACGGAATTTTTGGGAGCGGCGTCTTGGTAGGCAATATAATTGGCACCAGTTTCTTTGAAGTTCTTGTCTTTCGGGTCAAGGTCTCTGGAGATCACATCTGTGGAAACAATGCATTTGGAGCCAGTTTCTTTGGAGCCAATATCCTCGCAAACGTATTGAAAGCTAGTCTCGTTGGAGCCAATGTCTTTTCCGAGGTATCTGGCGCCAGTCTCCTTGGAACTAAGGTCTTTGAGGCCAAATTCTTTGGATGTAGTTCTTGTGTGAACAGAACGGGAATTCGGCTGTACTGTTGGCAGAGCGCCGATTCCCCTCTGAATCGAATTTGTATACTTGCCTGTCTTAATTGCACCTTTCTCTGACTTTGGCGTAACGGCGCCGCTTTTTCCCGAATGAAGATGTTCAACGTCGCTCACTGGATTCTGCAGTGACAACACATGAGCCGACTCTGAAAGATATGGACTGGCCACATTTGGAGTATTGGGAGTCTGAAAGTTGTATAGGGGTGTTGACTTTGACGCCGTTGGCGATGCTTGGGACAAATCTGGCCCGCCAGCATCGCCATTTGATCTCTGAGAACAATGAATTTTCCATTTCCAGAATCGTGAGCTGACACTGCTTTGCACCCTCGGTGTAGATACAGGTTTTCTTTCTGCCCAGTAACCCTCTGGGAACCATACCTATTCGTATCCCTCGCGAGGTGGACGTGGGGGGTCTACACCAAAAAGAGGACCAGTGGGACGTTGGGAAAACCTACTCCTCGATGCTCGGCGAGATGTGAAAAAGGAGTTAGAATGCGATGATTCCGTTGGCATTCTATCTTGGGGCATGTTTCTGCTCCATCCTAATGCTTCAAAATCACGATTGTCGGAAGCAGACGGATTTGAGAAATTGAGAATTAGGGGCGGCGTGACAAGAGCAGACGATGGTAGATTGAAATAGCTATAGCTGTAGTACATTAGTATGTACACAAAATACAGAAGCAGAACATTGAAAGTCCGAGTATGGTTATTGTTTACGTACTTTGCCTCGTTGGGTGATGCTGCAAGCGGGCTCGACGGCATCGCTTTGCGAGTTGATAGGGTCTCCGGCATGAAGTCTTCGAAATACGCACGCTACTAAGTCGATAGCGTACCGCTTCGTCGTTCGAAGAGGTCAAGAGTTTTATGTATTGTTATACCAATCGATGTAGAAATAGGGCAAGGAAACAAGACAGGGGGTCAAAGCCTAAAGGGCAAGTAAAATGTTGACAGTCAGGCTGATGTCGCAAAATGCAGAGTCGTTTGGAGGACCGTATCGATAATTCTATAGGATCGGAGAAAAGCTGTTAGAATGAATCTATCTCTAGAGTGAGAATCTTCAAACCTAGAAAGAGAAGTGTGCTGAAAGCAAGCGGCTTAACATGCATGCATGCTTCATCGTTTTGGGAAGGCACGATCTCGAGGCGATGGTACCAGGTATACCTTAATAAGGTAGGTACATACCTTCTTGCGCTCCCCTTTGCTCTTTGCGCCACCCTACACAACAAAATACAACAACAACATCATAAGCACTTAACACCCTGCCACCCTCACGGACCTCTCCAGTACCACCGTTTCCAAAACTATATGCACGATGATTAGCTCGAGCCTCGCCGCTCGTGGGAAACAAAGATCCGACTCTCGAGTGACTTGGAGGACGACGTAATGACATTGACGTCCGATCTTGTGGTCTGATATCTCACAGGCGAATGTTTGGGATGGTCTTGGAAGTATTCATGCAAAAAGGTTGGCGCAGCTGACTGTTCACTAAAGATATCCTGCGATAAAAGGTTTGAGGTTTCGTCAACGAGCCTGACTTGTAAAAATAAGGAATTCGGCCGACTCTAGGGCCCGAACTGTTGAGGGATAGTGGTCCTATGACTCCTATTGAGCAGCGCCAATCCTCTACCCGTAACCCAACCGTCAACGTCAAGAAGCGTGCTCCATTCTTGGGGGTTGTGTTTTTTTAAAGAACCTTCGCTTTTGGTTCCTGAAATCCCGAAGTCCTGGAAGCCTGGAAATTAAAAGGATCTTGCACCAATGAAACGTCAAACTTGCCAAAGAATCTGTACACAGTATTTCTGTGACTCGTTTGCTTAGATAGTACATGTAATCTGGGGATGCAGCGTTATGAAAATGTAGTAAGGTTTCGGACTCCAATTTTGATAGGGCCAGGGGCAAGGATAAAAGGCGAAGAAGCACAAAACACTAAACTCAAGCAGGTATCTTTCGTTCACAGTCGCCAATATCCTATGCTCTTATTTCAATTCGCTAACTATTTGTGACCCGGCTTCTCACATACCTGCATCCCTTGGGCTGGACGAAACTCTTCTAAGTTCTTCTTCCGTAATAGACACCCGCTGACACGGCTCTGCGCCACCACTTTTGTGACGAATCGTCGAATGTTAGCTGGACAAAGAGGGCTGCTCGACAAATGCTCAGGGACACCGAGCTCGGAGTCCCGAAGCAACGGCGGCTGCTGTTTTCCCATGCGTGGCGCTGGCATTAGATCTCACCATTCACGTGGCGGGGAAGAAACACTGCTTCGCTGATGTCGTCGATGATCGATCGATGATGCAGTTATTTGCGTGAGTGCATTTGCCATTGTGCTCGGGGGAACACCGTCCAGCGTCGTCGCTGGAGGCGTGAATGACGAGAAGAAGCTCCTCGGCGTGCCAGCCGCTGTGTCGTCATCCAATGAAGGCGTACTGATTCGCCTGGCCTCCTGATGCTAGTCAGCGATCCAAGGCCCGCCGCCCGATAAGGTATCACGAAGATCACGAGGTGGCTCACATTGCCCGGGAAGTCACTGATGACAGCCCGTGAAATGTCTTGAGAAAGGCCCAAAGGATTTAGCTCCAGAATCTTTACTCCAACAGCAGGTCATCGATGCAAGAAACTCACTGGTCGCATGAGGTGAGTTAGGCGGAGTCAACCGGGTGCCCTCTGGACTGTGTCCTGCTTTCTGCATGGAGCATAGTGATCTGAACGGCGACCAATGCCGAGAACGACACCGCATGAGGAGTTTGCGAATAGCTTTCAACCGCTCTAGTCGAGATCTGACTCGTGATGCGCTTATCTGGAAGCCATCTGACCAACATTGAACATGATCGTCTTGGGATGGTCTTGACGGGAAGACTGCCAGCATCCAACTCTTCTGATCTTCGGACTACGCTAACAAAACCTGTTGAAAGAAGACCCGCATCAGCTTCAATCACCTGACTCTGCTCGGAGCGACTTCGAGGGCAGATGCCAGGTGGAATGACCAGACGTTCATTTAATGCAGAAAAGATGGAATACCTGGAGCCATTCGTTATAGTGCGAACGTAACGAGCCCTGGGGCGTGATTTTGGCCGCTGAACACTGAGTCTTCTTTCAGTCGAAGTTGTATGCGGGCGTGACTTGCCCTCCTGGGGGTTAGGCAATACGGAGTCGCGTTCGCCTGCATTTTGCAGGTCAACGCTCCACTCTGGATTCTGCAAGGACAATACATGAGCCGACTCTGATAGATATGGACTTGTTTTGGTAGCACGGACGATACCAGAATTGGAAAGGGGGATCGTCTCCAAAGCCGTGGGCGATGCCTGGTCTTGGGCGTCGCTAGTTGACTTCCGACAATAACGGGGTTTCCATTTCCAGAATCGTGAGCTAATACCGCTTTTCGCCTTTCGTGTAGGTATCGGCTGTCTCTCTGCCCAATAGCCCTCTGCGAACCAGACCCATTCGTGTCCTTCACGAGGTGGACGTGGGGGGTCTATACTAAAGACAGTGGAAGCCGAACGAAGGGAAATACTGCTCCTTAAGACTGGTTGCGATACGAGAAAGGAATTAACGTTCGATGATTGTGGCGGGGCCCTATCGTGTGGCACCCCCCTGCTCAAACTGGAGGCTTCAAGGTCACGATTCTCGGAATCAACGGGCGTTGGAGGATTGAAAAGGAGAAGAGGAGGTTTCATGAATGCATTCTTTGGCAGGTTGAAATGGCTAGAGACAAGGAAAAGAATTAGCAAACGTTCACTTCGTGGATGTATCTAAGAGGAAAGCTTGGTTCGTTTGGTCGTTTGATATTAACGTACGCCGTCTCGCCGGGGGATGGCATAGCCGGGCTGAGCAACTCCGCTTCACGATAAACTAGGGTCTCCGACATGAAATCTTCGAAGAACGCAGGCTACTGAGGCGGTGGAGTACTGCGTCAGAAGAGATCAAGGCCGAGTTTTATGATGTATGTCGATTTTTAGGAGAAACTAGAAACCGGAGGAGGATGTGATGCGGGTGACAAGGCAAGCACATGTCGAAATATTGTCAGAAGATACCCAGACGTTTGGGCGATTGTAGTGATATTTAGGTACTTAGGATCGGTAAGGGTTTGTTAGAGTCATTCTGATTTAAAAGAGGATCGTCAATGCTCGAAAGAAACATGATGAATGAGAGCAAGCGGCTTCACGTTCTCAATCGTGTTAGGAAGGTGCCATCTCGAGGCGACGGAGACATGTATATACATGCACTTTCCGCCTTTGCATGTTGCGCCACCCTCACAATGAAATACAAGCCACTGGCCAAACATCGCTTTGGAAACATACTCCGTATGTACTTCATTCTGCTCATCTGAAATCTCGTAGGTATAGATCTGCCCATTCGTAACTCCAAAACGCCATGCAAGAGTCCCTTGAAGCCACGATGGACGTCGCATCTCGCTCCAGTTTTCCCTTCTGTGCCCCCACCCTCCCTCACTCTATCATCAATCGATCATCATTGTATCATCGCCGTCAAGTGCAACTGCTTGAGTCTCCAGGGGAACTCCACGGCCTCTTCCCGCCAACAATTCTCTCCGAACTTCAGGGCCAATGGCCGAATGACCGTGGCTGAGTAACAGATCAAGCAAAGCTTCTCGCTGATCTTCGGTGATATCGCCCTTGTATCTTTGAGCAAAAGCCAGTAGACTTTGGTGCCAAATGACAGGCAACTTAGTCTTCACATCTCCTTCAACGCCGATCATCGCATCGCCCATTTGAACGCTGGCAGGGTCTTCGCTCCGAAAACGGAGAAAGTGAAATACAAGCGCATCAATAACTTGGTACGGGAGCGCGTACTTCTTTTCCAGCAACGTTCTGATGAAAATGTTGGTGGCGCCCCCGCCTTCACTGCCCTGGGAGACCTCTTGAGCAGCGATATCACACAAACCCTTGAGAGCTGCAGCCGAGTGAAGAACAGGGATAGAGATGCGAGCCAGAACCGCGGAGATGATGTGTGCTTCTCTCAGAGTGCAGCTGCCACTGCCGATAAGAGGGAAGAGAAAGCCCTTGAAAAAGGCGGCAGGCTTATAGAGACCTTTCTTGAGAGAGTTGAAAAGGTGGACGTTGAGCTTCTTGTTATCATAAATATCCTCGCGAACTCTCTCCAGCACAACCATTTCCAAGAATCTCTGTACGATGTGTGGCTTGTGTGAAACAAAAATTCGAGTGGCTTGGAAGACGGCATTCGGTGTCCATTTTTCTGGCCTGGTGATATCGAGAATGTCCTCCCAACGGGGAATGGTTGGAAGGATCTTGAATGGTTTCGGTAACGGGCCTGACTTGTAACGAGAGAGAATTTGTCCGACCCTAAGGATATGTTAGTCAGTCGGAATGAACCTCTGTTATCCGCCAGGGGTGAAACGCACTTGGTATACACCTCGACAACCTTGGGAGGCATTTCATAATCATCCTCCGGAACACCAGCGTCTTTACGTGCTTCAGACGCTTCGTGTGCAGCAATTTTTTGCATAATGATATCTGCCAAATTACGGCTCTCATTGTCCCCTTGAGCGCCGCCAGAAGGCTTGAGGTCCCAACCATGCTTCAATAGGTCGTCGTCCTCATCGGGCAAGAATTTCTTGTACATGTCAAGGTCCTCGGGATCCACTTCGATCTCCTCTACAACGTCGTCATCATCGTCCCAAGCCTCGTCCTCCTCGTGAGCGTGAGTTTCCTCAGCTTCCTGACCGTCGTCGAATCGAACATCGTACCCGAAAGAATCGACGATAGGTTCGGGTACCAGAGCGGCACTTTCTGCACTTTCTTCTTCTGCAAGCTGGCGGCCAATCCGTAGAATGTTCTTGGATGCCTTGGAATCTATAAAGCTTTCATCGGCCTCTGCAGAAGTCTTGGACTTGCTTTTAGTGGGTTTGTTGCGCAGTAGCCCTGTAGCGAGAATATCGTTCTCGAGGGGATTGTGTCGTCGAGCTGGCCTTTCAGCCTTAGGCGCCATAGCTTTGGGCATATTGCAGGATATTGCCTTTGTCCGCTATACCGACAGCAATAGGAAACCGTGAAGATAGCCTCGAAAATTGAACTTGGTTTGCTGCGGGTACGTTAGGCAGTGGGCGGGCGGTGGGATGGAAAATTCCAAAAAATTCTCAATCTTGTCGTTATCGATTCCATCGATCTGCCGCTCCCCAGCGTTGATTGGGCTTAGCGTTGTAGCGCTCCAGTCTGCGCCGCTCACCGCTTTCCTAATATGTATACCATCATCCCAAAAAGATAGGTACAATATTGAAGGTTGGCACGTCTGTCAATACGAGATTGACATTGACATTGAACCCTTGAGGTCCTGCGATCGTTTGGATGGGCCAGGAGAGCCATCAAGATCTCCTGTTATGTATTTTCATCTTCCTGAGTCTCTACTACCTATTTTGCTCGATCTAAGCCATACTACGGCTCACCGCACGCGCTAGAGGTCAATTCCGGCCCAAACTGGGCTGAGATGCACATGAGAATCTTCCAATGTGATCGCGTATGTATAGGTACTCCTTGTGGTATACATACATACGTCCCTTTAACTGCCGCTGGCGATTTGTTTTCTCAAGGGACACACAAGTGCCAGTGGGTCGCGAGACTGGACCCCTGGCGATGACGCTCGTCGTTACTCCGTAGACTCGTTACTCGTGAGTCGTGACTCGTGGCAGAAAGTTTTGAGATGGCTTCGGAAACCCCCACCATCAAAAAAGTGCCCCTCCAGGCTCCAGCCATTTCTCTGTGACAAGCTTCACTCGCGCCCACACTACGAGAATTCAAGATGCCAACCGAGCTAGAGGAGGTAAACGATATAGAAAACACACACGAAACATGTCCTCCAAAATGTCTTGGTCAGTGAAGCGAGACTTGTTCTGACATGTTTTTCCTCAGCTCGTCGGCTTCATTGCGCACCCCAACCCCCAGATTCGGTTGGCGGCGACCGAGAACCTGGTCCCCTACTCGACTGCTGAGCCAGCCATCTTCAAAGCGGATAACTTGAAGCCTATAAAAAACCTGAAACTCTTGGTCCGCGATCATCCCGTAAGTCACTGTGAAGGCGCTCAAGACAAGGAGAGTGTCCAAGTAGAAAGCAAAATACTGGAAACGATCGTATCGCCCCGAAAGAATGCGCTGACCAGACGCGGCAGAAAATCGCGGAACACGTGTTGACAATACTCATAAACTTGGCTGGAGATCCTGATGTGCTGAAGGACTTGGTAAACGATGACGCATTCATCGGCGTGGTTCTGGACCACATCGTGGTGAGTACTTGTCTTTCCATGGCTCCCCAAAAAACGACTCTTTCTACGTCGCCTCTGCTAATTGTAGCTATTTCAAGGCTCAAAAAGAACCCAACGCCAACCTCCTAGCTATGCTGCTAGCCAACCTCTCGAAAGACGACGGCTTCAAGAGCGTTTCGGAGCGAAAACAGACACCACCTGATGCTCTCGGATCCGACGAGTCCATTCTCAACCAGCTGATGGATCTCTTCGTCAAGGGTCAAGACGGCGCATACAACAAGAAGGCTGACTACGACTATCTCGCTTACGTGTTTGCTGATCTGGCCAAACACGTCGAGATCAGACAGTACTTCGTGACGGAGCAGAAATACGATAGCGTTATTCCCTTAAGCAAGATCCGCGTCTTCACAGAGCATAAATCCGACGTGAGACGAAAAGGAGTCGCCAGCACCATTAAAAACGTAGCCTTTGATATAAACTCACATCCGGAACTCTTGTCGGATGAGGGCATCAATGTGCTGCCATATGTGCTGCTTCCCATCACGGGCAATGAGGAATACGATGTGGAGGATACGATGGAGATGCTCCCTGATCTGCAGCTCTTGTCGGCCGATAAGCAGCGTGATCCAGATAACAATAATGTGCAGACACATATCGAGACACTGACGCTGTTGACGACTACGAGAGAGGGGAGGGACTTGATGCGCAGAGTCAAGGTGTATCCTATTATTCGGGAAAACCATTTGCGAGTGGATGATGAGGGTGTTAGGGAAGCGTGCGATCGATTAGTGCAGGTTTTGATGAGAGATGAAGAAGGGGAGGGCAAGGAGGGAGAAATGTGCAGGGTCCAAGAGATTGACGAGGAGGATAAAATTATCGAGGTTTAGTCGGATCATATGTAGAGGTATGGTTCAGGATGCAATCACATTTGGATTTGGGGCTATACTGTAGAGGGAACGTCTGTGGCGCAGGTTGTGTTTTACGACGGATTGACGTAGGCGCTGTTGGGCTTTTTTATCTAATAACACAGAAATTGAGTACATCAAAATAAACACGTCAAATTAGGTATCAAAACCTTGAGAATGCTCTGTTACAACCCATTATGTACTCGTCAATCATAAAAACCTTTCCCTTTCCGGCCAGCCTATATTTTGACTAGCTTTTCCTTTGCTGTATCGCCCGCTTCTCCTGAAACAATTGTTTGCATCGGGCTTACCATACTGCTTGGAGACATCACGTCACCATAAAGTCTGTCACCAGCAATAGAAGGTGATACTGGGGTTTTCATGTTCGCTTCCTCGGCAATGGCCTGTTGAAACTCCCGTAGACCGGCCTTGGTTCCTGTGCTTATTTTCTAAACGGCGTTGGACATGTTAGCAAGCGGTTCTACCAAGGGATCCGCGCCCGCTCGTTGGAGATGCCGAGGGGTCGACTTACAGGGGGATCGTGAGTCTCATTTGATCCCAGACTAAGTTTCTCTTCCGTCGCCCAGCGGATTTGCTGCGACTTTTCGGAAGGATACGAAACTTCGGATGCCAAGTAACTGGGTCGTCGGTTTGTTGTGCTGATGGGTACAAATCCAGTAGCATGAAGTTCCGCTAGAGGCGGGTTACCTGATTTGGGGGAAGAAGAGTAAGACGAAGGTTAGAAACGATAGGACAAGGTTTGAAAATATACATGTCAGAAGAAACAATGAGAAGTGGGGGAAAGGTTGAGGGACAGAAAAAGCAAGCAGAAAACAAGAGAGTGTCATCATGATTCATACCACTAAGCTCAGAGACTTGATTGTCTGGCATCTCATAACATATTTCAGGCGTCGTATCGGGTTCTCCTCGCGACCCTTCCAGTTCATTACTGGTCACATGAGATTCGGAGACAGTGAGCTGCTTCGACCACCTCTGTCCTCTGAGCCACATGATGACATTTCTGCTGCTATCCACCGCCGTGGAGTCAGATGTCGAGTACGGTCCGCGTCTTTTCCTCCTGACGCACATGTACCACAACGCGACCGCAAGCCCAGCAATGAACACCAATGGGACAATGATGAGTGGAAGCGCAGCGCGTAGCGACGGTGAGGTGCTGGGCTCCACGGTAACGGCACTCGGCGTGGGCGAGGCTGGAGGCGAAGGAGTCGTCGCGTACGGCCAATGGTGCGTGAGCTTAGTTCTGTCGTAGGGAGTGGCGAAGATGTCTCCCAGTTCTTTGGAAGACCACCCTGATGGCAAAGGACTGGTGACTTTTGCGCCCCCCGAAGAATCGCCTCCCACGACTCGGACGACAGAGCTATGGACACCGTAAGGAGCAAATCGAGATGGCGCGTACGAGTCCATCCATTGGCCACTCGTGAGATTGAAGTTCACGACGGGACCCTGATCCAGGCAGGCGAGGTTGGTGCCGTTGATAGAAGTATAGCCACCAAAGGCCAACATCTGGTCGGGGTAAGGCATGAAGCATTTGTGGCCGGAACGCGCATGTTGCGGCCTGCCTTCGTTGATCAAAGTCCATGTGAAAGAAGGCAGAGAGAGCACCCAAACTTGGTCCGAATAGTCTTTGAGCTGATGGATTCCATCAAAACCCCCGTAGTAGTATATGTTAAAACTGGAAAAGTCGGATGCTGGAGCTACAACAGCACAGCCTCTTGCCATCGCCCCAGGGCCTCCTTGTGTCGACTGCTGATACCATTCTTTGCTCGCCACGTCGTAGATATCAATGACACGCATGAACTCTGGGCTTTCAAGCGTCTATCGTGTCTCCGTTAGCCATTCGCTCAAGAACCAGAGGAACATACGCCAAAACTCGAGAAACATACACTGGCCGTTTCATTCGCCGACTTGTGGCCAACTGTTGCCCATTCTGGATACAGCACTCCGCCCAGAACCACGAGAATACCCTGTTTCCCAACCGGTACCCAGACAACTTCTGCGTTGGACCGGCCCTTGATCTTTGGGGGTAATGTCATGTTTGACCACTTCTCCTCAAGCTGTATCGACATGTCCAAGCCTATGAGCGTGTCGGAGACAGTGTCCGCCATCACTGCTGGTTTGGCACTGTTTTCTACGATGGGCCCTCGAGTTGGAGACGTCAGACCGGAAAAGTACCAAGCTTTGTTCTCAGAGGGCGCGTTTACCGCAGCGCCGTAAGCAACGTAACGATTTACGCCGCTGTCAAGATGACCACCAGTGAAGCCTTTCTGCCAAAGAGGCTTCTCCGGGCCGTACGCATACCGTCGGTATCCGAGTACTGCGTCGCCGCCGGGCGTATCGTATAATTCTTTGGCTTCAAAGAGTGCACCGCCGTAGAGGAAGAATTCGGCATCGTTTGCCAGCATACCTCCGTCGTAGTAGTTCGGTTCCGTACTGATGCCGCTCGCGAAGCCTCCTCTCGCCTTGGACATCAAGTTTTTTACCATGATACCGGTAACATTAGTGCCCGTTGAGAACGATTCGGATAAGTTAAAGTTTAGTATATAGCCCTGGAAGTTCCCTGTGAAGGACAGTCAGTGTCAGAGATGTGTTCGGTATACATCGCAAGTTACACAGAAGCTTTACCGTTGTTCACAGGCTGTCCAACGCTTCCGTCGGCAAGGCCAGGAGACCACCATATGCTTCCGCCATCGAGATATATAGTGTCGCGCACCAGTGCGGCTGGGCCACAGTCAACATGCAGTCCGAAATGATACTTTCAAGTAGTTTGCGTACCTCTAGGCTGAAGCCAAAAACATATGCTTGTATTCACTTGTGAGTCCTGCCAGTTGTTGAATTGGCACTTGACTGTCGGAAGCGAAGCTAAACAGGTACCCAAGATGATTTGCGCGCTGAGCCTCATGATTTCTCACACCCTAGCCGCAGTCGGTACTTATCACGAAATGAGCCTGGTGGCTTGAGAGAGAGAAAAGATTCCGAAGAGAAACGTCGACCACCTCGCTCTTGGATTGCGGGATCAAGGCGGATGCGATGACCTGAAGGGTCAAAGAAGAACCAGAAAAGAATTCAATCTCGTATGTTCATCGGAAAGAATGGTAAGAAGCACCTGCGTGCATACTGGTATCAACGTATCCCGGAACCAACCATGGGCTGTGTCTTGTTGCCTCGAGGTTTGCGCTCGTGACACTCAACTGAAGAGATGAGTGAGTTGACGGCTCTGTAATTTACGCACGAATGTGCAATGGCACGATTGATTTACGAAACGACCTTTTCTGCAGTGGCGAGTACAGAGTACAGCACAGAACACAGTCCGATGAAGACAAAATGCCGCTGAGGAGAACACAACTAAGTCGACGATGAGAGCAAGGCTGTTGCTTCAGAGTCAGGGAAGATTCGTTGTGAGTCTGTGACTGAGGTAAGGACACCACCCTCGACCATATCCCTTTACCTCCCCTCTGTACTCAGTAGCTCCAATAAGCTGATGAAGGACCTGGCGAGTAGAAAAAACATGGGCCAGCCCGCATGCACCGCATTGTCCATTGCGCTCTTCGTTTGCCGAATCGGGGCGCACTAAGTAAGTACATACATATCTCGAGACTCGAACTCAAATGACGAATAGCCTAAGTGCTGCGGAGTATGGATCATGTGTGTCTGCATGTCGAGACTCGATACAGATGGTGCGGATTCTACGACACCCAACGGGCAACGGAGATGGTTGGCAGGACTTGAATTGGCCCATTTCCAGCCCCCCGAGACATCTGAGCTGGGCTGGTTGCAAAGACGCTCGCGGGTGGAGCAGAGCGGGGGTTGAGGGATAACATGCCATGAATATTTGTATACGGAGTAGGTAATGCTGCTTGGCTGCTTGGCTTGGCTGCCTGCTTGACTGAGGCCGCGATACGGTCCCCAGAACTTATTGGGGCCGCGTAGAAGGCGAGGGCCGCGAGGCAGACCAACAGCTGGTCCAGTCGCGCAAGCCAGAACGACTTGTCCGGGCTAGCTTCGGGTCGGGACAACAGAGACCCGTCATTGGATGGCGTAAAAGAGATCGAGACTCGAGCGAGGACAGGCTCTTGAATTCCCGAGACCGTTCTGGACAAAGCCGGACAAGAATCGTGAGTATTTCGCAGGTGTTTCGCATGATGAGGGAGATGGTGCCACCGGAGCGGGGTCGCAGCAGCAGACGAGACGAGACGGAGAAGGAGCGGGGGAACGTGACGAGCCGATGCGCGTGGCTGCCCCACTAATAAAGCAACCATACCTATGTATCATCCATGTCACTGATATACATATGTATTGTACCTATGGCTCGGCCAAACCCCGCTTGCTCGCTGTTTTGTGTTGTGTTGTTTTGAACTTTTGAAGGATTCCCATGCTGTATCTCCACCTTCCACCATGCCATGCCGGCCGCATGCTGCCGACAGGCTACCTAAGGTACACGACATGGGACATGGGTTCTGTTGTTGGTTGTTGATCTGCGCGCAGTAATCCGACACTCTGCGCAGAATCACCAACACCGCCATTCATGCAAACCCAGCCAAGTGCAAATTCCTTCACGTCACGCTGCTACTTCGGTCCGAGACAAGCTGCGGCGGCATGGTAGTACGGCACTTGGGTCTGCTGCAATTCGAGGCTTACCGCTCCAGGCTCCAGGGGCCAGCCCTGATTCAGAGAGTCGAGACTCGAGTTTGCTGCAACGAGCCTGGTCTTCGTCCTAGCGCTGTACGGACTCACGGAGTAAGCTCAACTTTAGGCCAGATGGGTTGAGAATCTGAGACTCGAGAGGGCCCTATCCGCCCACCCGAGTTGTTCTGGAACTACGCGAGATTCCGAGAGATTCCGCGCAGAGGCTTTTATGAGCAGAAGCGTGAGTACTTGTGTCAAACGTTGGTGTTAGATGACCTGGACTTACCGCAACAGGCGGCGCTGACTTCTTTTTCCACATGTCGTTGGAGTGGCCCGTGCAAGCCTTGTCTTTTGAACAAAACTCAGGCTGGGACAATCTGTGACTCCGTACCAACCTCGAATACATATTTATGTACATATATCGTCATGTACATAGGTATATTCGTAGGCGTCTGTTGGCTCAACGCGGCAGTTTTTGCCGTTGCGAAGAGAGCTGGAGGTCGCCCTGGTCTGTCGTCTTCAGATGAACCATGGTGAACCCTCTTTCCGCGGCCATCATGCAGAGTTTTCCGCTGATTGTTTGACTTTATGAGATCAACTGACCCCGGCTATATGGAGTAGGCACTGATTGCATTGTTGCGTCGTTGTTTTCGTGTCCTCGCCGCTCGGGCTTCTCCATCATCTTGTACGGTTCTGCTGCGGCCTGCCCTGTGCACCCCTGCAGAGTCTTACGCTTCTCGAGCTTTGCCGACATCAAAGTATGTCATTCGTGTATGTAGGTAGGTACATAGTATGAAACGGAGCATTATCAAGCTGCAAGCAACATGTACATCGCATTTTGATTCGCCGGTGCTGAGCAACCATAGTCCATATCCACAGATATCTTATTCCAAGGCCGCAACGATTTACACCAGCCCCCCCTCTTTCTCGTGTGATCCAGTGAAGCCACAGACGCAGTCAAGTTGGTTGGAATCTGCACTTATGTTCCTTCGTTAGAAGTTCACTCATTGCTCTTCATCCTCAAGCAGGAAACAATTTCTTCAACGCACCAAGAGACCCTCACTCGCTTGACACACACCTGACTCTCGTTTTTTTACATGGAAAGCAGTTTTGTGATACTAATATTGGATCTTAATAAAAAAGAGGGAAAACATGCGCATCGGATCCTCAGCCAGGATCCTGGCAGGTTCCTTGGTCTTAGCTGCGGCTTTAGAAACTCGGCCTGCCCTTCTCAGAATCGACCAGGAACATTTTCCAGACGAAATCTACAAACCCGAATGTGATGTTTGCTGTCCTACAGTGTTCAGAACAGTCTTACTCTTAAGTACCATCTAGTAAGTTTTCAGGCCAAAATCGTTCATCGGCGTCATTTTCTAATATGGCAACTTAGTACGACAATAATTACGGATGGAGGAGTAAGTACTTGGAGCGCTTCAGATATGGACTGCCAACTATTGACACACGCTGCTAGCAATATGTCACGGAAACAGAGCACGATGTGACGACCAAGCTGGAGACACAATTCGTCACGACAACTGCCACAATAACCTACGCATCGGTACGTTGAAAATAAAGCATAGTGTCCGGAACAATACTAACAAGAAAAAAAAAACGAATAGTCATATCCTGTGACCGTTACCAAATCAATCGGGTAAGTGCCAGGCAGTGCAATTCGAGGAGACGAGGCCATTCTGATTGAGATAAAATGTGCTAATTCGATATTTAAACCTAGTTGTGACGGCCACATATATGGGCGCTCTACTCCTTCTGACGGCGAGGAAGATGAATCAGAAATGCAACAGCTTGAGGGCCGAACTCACCATGGCTGTCGCACGACTACAGTGACCGACTGGGTAACAACCACTGCCACACAACTTGTCACAGGAATCGAGTCCGTCACCAGAACCCAAATTCTACCGGTAACGGTGACGGTGCCTGAACCAACCACCATTTGCGACGCGACGACTATAGTCGGATCTACCACTATTTGGGTGCCGACGACCTATGTTCGCAACACCACCATCGTCAGCGAACATCCTGTAACACGTACCGTGAATAACACGATTCACGTCACCAAGTCCACAACCGTCTACACGACCATTGTGTCCACGGTGGCGACTAGTTATCCTGTTGTCTCGTACATCACGGAGTCACTGACCCAAACCGTGACAGCTCCAGGAGCATCGACCATAGCTTTGAAGCCCACGGTTTCCAGAACAACGTCAGGTCAAGGTGATACCGAACAGCCTGGATCCACTGCTGTGCCTTCCACGCAGTCTATCACCGTCACTCGTCCATCTGCTCAATCACAAGCCGTCATCGGGTCAACCTTGGTGTCATCTCCCACCATAACGCAGTCAGTGTCAACTGACGAGGTAACACGAAGCCTGACCTCCAAGACCGTCGTTGAACCGAATGCCACTGTGACTGAGAGCCTGACGCAAACTCTACCACCGTCTCTCATTACGGAGCCTGCCAAAACCGTCACAGAAACACCGATCTACAACGTTACTCTCTGTCCAACACCCACAGGATCGTCAGCGCCATTATCCCCGACTTCAGATCTTACTTTTGGCTGCAAGCCAGGTTACGTGTGCAATCCACCGAAGCCGGATGGATGCAACATGTGGCCCGGACCTCCTGCAGACGATTTCCTCTGCGATAAGAAAGACTGCATTCCAGCACCGCCTTTAAATAAGCCGACGGGAGGTGATGGCGAATACTACCCGCCCTCGTACGGATACTTCAATCTTGACCCAGAACCCTTTGGCCTGTCTTACAATATCTTTGCGAAGCCGCGTCAATTTGTCAAGGATGTTCACAACACAAAGGACACATCATCCCATCAGACTCCTCCTGCTTGGCACAAAGTAAGCCACAGCGCGAGTGATTCATATCCAACCTCAAGCCGTCAAGAGAAAAGGGCGAGTGAGAGCAGGAAGCGCGGCAACAAGAGAAATACTGCATTCGATAGTTGCTACAGGGAAAGCAACGAGGCCTTCCAGTCAGCAGAAGCAATCGGCAAGAATCCCGCTCTATGTGCTAAAGACTCAAGCTGGGTGCAGGGGTTCGACCGATATCAGCGTTGCATCAAGGCCAATAGCCAAACTTTAACCACCATGTCCAAGATGGCACGATTCAAGCTGATACAACTCTATGTCGAGCCTAGATTCGAACAATTCATAGAGTTTTGCCTCAAATACAAGTCCGGCAAGCTGCCAAATGTACCGGATCAACTTCAATCTATGGTCTCCCAGAAGCCCAGTGTGCCAACCAGCTTGCAAGCCGACACGAGTAAGTCTGGGTTCACGCCCGTGGAGCCAACAAGCACGAGTACACAACAGCCGGCGCCACACTCCGCTACTCCCTCGTTACACCCTGTCACTACGACCTCCTATCCGTCTTCGAGTTCGACTTCATCAAGCTCTAGTCCGAGTACAATAACTTCAAAGCTCGTCCGTGCGTCCTCCAGCGAAAGAATACCGTTACCGTCGTCGCCGGCGGGTGACGATGAAAATCTCACCTCGCCGTTGAAAGGTGTTGCTTTCCAAGCCAGTACTTCTACCGAGACGTCCTCTGAGAAATCTCAAGCTACCGGCGAACCAATCACTGAGCCAAAGGTTATCGACAACAAGTCTACCTCATCTCAAGATGGTGGCTACAAAGACAGGCCTTCTACTCGACAGTCCTCGGAAAACGCCCAAGCGACTGGCATTGAATCAAGTGCGGAACCAGAGCACGCCAAACCCAATACTAACATGCCCTCAGACGGTCGTCTCAAAGTCGGCCCTGCTACTGGACAGTCCTCTGAGAAGGCCCGACCTACTGGTTCTGATCCGAGTGCAGATCCTGAAAATGCCGTCGCCAATCCTACCCCGTCTCAAGGGCGCGCTTACAACACAAACACTGCCGTGCAGTCCTCAGACAAACCACAAGCTACCAGCGATGCACCGAATGCGAAGCAATATGATTCCGGTAGCCAGCCTACCACGTCCCATGAGGGCGCTGCCTCTGCTCCTGCTACGCAATCGACCGCGCAGTCCGCCAACGCGGGGGGTCAGACACACGACACAGACTCCAGCATCACGACATCGCCGTCCATCCCCGCTGATGAGACGCCTGTGCCTGATCCTGTGGCCCATGTCACGGCGGCCGCGAACCATGTCCAGGCGCCGGGGACTCTCGCCCGACTGGCGGTATGCGCAACGGTGGCTACTTTAGTGTTCACGCTGCTCTGAGTACTAACGGGAAAGGGTTCGAGGAATTGATTAAGCTGCCACGATTTTGATGATTACTGTTTGTGGTTTGGTTATGTGAGATGGGAAGGGCCAGGGCTTTAGCGAGGGACAAATGGATGCTGGTGATGAGAAATGAAAGCAGATAGACATATGAACTAATTGGGAGGAGTCGAAGGACACGTTTGCGCTGAAGGGGGCTGGTTCAGCTACATGGTGCTGCAATGTTGAATTCCTGGTGGTACATGGCAGTGATGTCACATGTGATGTGATGTATGACGAACGATGAGTAAATTGTAAGCAACAAAGGAAGAAGAACCGGGTCTTCTTCTTGAACGGGGGCATATGCCCATGACGCCTTGCCTCTATTCTCCCCTATTATCCATTGACCAATCACAATATATTATATATACCTTGCTCTGCATTCTTTGTACTCCCGCTCGATCCGCCCTGTGACACATCATACAGAACTTGTAAGTTGTGACACGACGACATGCCACGTTCTCTTGTTCCTACATCCGATTCCCCATCGTTCTACAGCATACTGAATATAGAAACCGACATCATAGCCCACAAACTCTAGATACCTGAAACAGTAATGTATTGTTTTATCCCCAAAAGTAGTTTATCTACACACCCGCACTACCTACCTACAACAAGTACTCAAAACAGAATCCCACTAAAGATCCCTTCATCACCCATTAAGATTCAAGCCCCAATCCACAGTCCCCAATATACTCTCCAGAGTCCAATCCGGGATCCCTTGTAGAACCTCCATTCAATTCAATCCCAACTCCCTATAGAATGACTCCGAACTGGGATCTCTCCCCAAAAAGTCTCTCAGCGTCTGCAGTTCCGGCTGGCTCCCGCCCCGCTGCAGAACCAACTCGCGATACCGACGGCCCTCCTTTGCATTCATGGGGTCCTTTTGGAAAAACGAGTGAAACATGTCCAGAGAGAAGACTTCGGAGTAGAGATAGCCGTAGTAGCCGGCGTCGTAGCCGCCTACAAAGTGGCCCACGCCAGCGTAGCGGTGGTCGAGGTCACTGTAGTTAAACATGGGCGGTCAGCCATGCTATCATGAAGAGTTTCTGGTTGTGACTTGCTAGGTATTTGCGATGTTGATTGGGGGGCGGGGGCTCTCTCTTGTGGAAAGTTATCCAAGGGGGGGGGGTCTGAAGCGTAAAGAGGAAAGACAATGGACGTCTTATTGGAATCAACCAGGGAGTAGCAGGGCAATTGTAGTGAGAAAGAAAGGAAAAAAGAAAAGAAGGGGATACGTACCCCTTCTCGCCACGCTCCTCCAAGCCCTTCAGCCCCGTAATCTCACGACGCAAATCGTTCCAAATTTTCGCAATCGGCATATCCTCCGCCTCCTGATGCGACTTGGGCGTATGGATCGTCATGTCAAAGATACCATACAGCAACTGACGCAGATTCGTCGACGCCGAGTTGAAGTGCTTCGTCTTGATGAGCTTCTCGAGCATATCATCGGGAATCGTTTCGCCAGAGTCCCACTTCCGGGACAGGAACTTGAGAACGCTGGGATGCCAGCACCAGTTCTCGAGCATCTGGGAGGGCGCTTCCACAAAGTCGCGCGAGACACTCGTGCCATGGAAGTAGCTGTAGCGGGTCCGCGAAGCTAGATTGTGAATCCCGTGGCCGAGTTCGTGGAACAGCGTGACGACTTCGTGATGTTTCAGCAGGCCGGGACGGTTGGCGCTGGGCTTGCTGAAGTTGCATATGAGGGCCGTGGCGCAGTAGTTGCGGGAGCCATCTTGCCGGATGTAGCCGGGCTCGATGTCGAAGTTGGCGTTGTGGCCGTACTTGTTGTCGCGGGGGTGTAGATCAAGGTATAGGTAGCCGACGAAGCCGGACCCAGCGGCTTCGTCATCCCAGACGGAGTAGATGATGACGTCCCCGTGCCAGGCAATGTCTTCCGACTTGCCCGTGGGGCTCAGTCGGCTTCGGTCCTCTTTGCTTAGCTCGACGAAGACGAAGCCAAAGATTTGCTCAAAGATCTTGATCATGCCCTGGTAGGTGGACTGTACGGGGAAGTACTGCGAGACCTCGTTTTCATCGATACTGTACTCTTTCTCCTTCATCATCCGAGAGTAGAAGGCAAAGTCCCACAGATTCAGATTGCCGTCAAAGGGCGCGCCTCGCTCCTGGCAAAACTTCTTCTTGTATTCCAGAAGGTGGTCATATTCCTTGGCTCCCCCGGAGGCCAGGCGCTTGCGCAGGTCGCCGAGAAACTCATTCACTCGCTCGGGCGACTTGGCCATCTTTTCCGAAATGATGAGACTTGCATGGTCCGGATAGCCAATCAGACGAGCGGCCTCGTCTCGCAGCGCAATAATCTCGCGGAATAGCGGGACGTTGTTGGTCATCTTGTTCGCCTCTGCAGAGGTGTAGATTCGTCGGGTATCCTCTCGGACAGCATATTTACTCATGGGAAACAGATGAGTATACTTGAAAGAGACCTTCACCTTGCCCTCGTTTTCGCCTGTGCCCTTCTCGAGCTGGCTAATGTCCAGCTCGTCCGAGGGTACACCCTCCAGATCCTCCGGAGTGAACCAAACGCCGCCCATCTCATCATTCAGGTTCTTTTGGCACTGGAGGCATAACTGGCTCAAACGCTTCTGGACCTCCTTAAAGCGATCTCTCTGCGGCCCCGCCGGCAGCAAGAGCCCGTTGCGAATGTATTGCTGACGTTCCTTGTAAATGAGGTGCAACTGCTCGGCTTGCAAGTTCTGCGTCTCACGAGTCGCATAGGCCGCGTCGACCAGCTTGAACACATCTTCACGCAGCTTGAGCTCGATGAAGAAATCGTCTGAAATCCCCTGGGCCTTGGTGGAAGCTTCGCGCAGCTCCTTGCTTCCAGATACATACTGGTAGAACATGACTATGTTGTTGGTCACCTGCAGAACATTGTCGCTCAGCAGATTGGGCTCCAAAACATTGGCGAATGTGGCATTCTCTGGCTTGATGTCTGCCACGACCTTGTCCAATACTGCCTTGGTTCGCGCATTGTTGCTGTTGACAACCTGCAAAATCGACTCCGGAGTATGCGTGAACAGGGGCGGCGCCTGAGGCGGATTCCGATACTGGTCTCCAGTCATTGCGTTGGAAGTGGTGAAGAACCGGGGTCTGAACTGCGAATGCGACGCTATTCCAACTCGCGAGCGAACTTGGTTGACAAGAGCCGTAAGACGGAACGACGCTCGTGAAGAAGCCAGGTTGGCGGCGGCGATGGCGATGATAAGGACAAAACCCGCAATAGCCACGAGGGGTAGGGACAGCTTATAGGGGCGACGGCGATCCAGTGTGACTGATGGCGGGATCGAGAACACGGGTGATGTAGCCGTAGTGCGGCCAACACGAAGCTGAGGAATTAGAGGCTTGCGATGTTGAGGCGTCCTCTACATACCAGGTAGGAGGTAGGTATGTACCTCCTAGTTGAATGGCCTGAATGGAGGAGGATGGATCTTGTGGCTTGAGTGGGGGGCAAGTTGGAGCCACGCTAGCAAGTTAAAACAGGTTGACCTCGGAAGTATCAGGATTCAGAAGGCGAGAAAGCTACCTACGTATGTATGTTGCATGTCCGTGTTTACTGTATAGCACGGACGACAAGTCGAGCACGGGATAGGACTCGGGAAACAGCAACGCTTGGTGGTGGTGATGGCGATCTACCTCCTCATGGCAGCGCCGCAGCGGGGATTCGGATCACGTCGTGCTCCGAGTACCTATGCATAACTTCACGCGCTAACCGTATCTACAAACTGTGTATGTACCCCTGTTCGCTATGTACCTACTCCGTATGTACCGCACTAATGACAGGTAGGTGGTACATGTATGATATGCCTCATCTAGGGCCCATAGGCCATGGAGCATACTCGGAAGCGGTTTGGATTCAAGATTGTCTCTTCTTCTAACGTCGATGAAGATTACGATGTCATCGAGAAAGATTTCATCAAGTGCTTCGAGTTCGCGTGGGCAGCAATGATGATTCTTCGAATACACAAGCGAATTGACTCTTCACCTCGCCACCTTGATGCTTGCATTTCTTAAATCTTAAACATGACGCACTAGTCAAGGAAGTTCTACGCAGGTTGCTGAAATACCACTTGGCGGTGGGCTGTCACCAAAGTCGAGTTCCTTGATTACGATACATCGACAGAAGGTATCTCAATGAACATTGAGAGAACTCGGTGTATTCAGTTGTGGGCAGTTCCATCATCGTTGAAGGAAGTCCGGAAGTTCATTGGATTCTCGAATTTCTACCGCCGATTCATCCAAGACTTCTCGAAAATGGCTAGAACGCTGACCGACTCCGTCAAAGTTGATCACAAGGATTGGTGCTGGACGCCGACAATGCAGGAAGCCTTCGACTCTTTGAAAGCCACCTTCTCGATCGCACCTATACTCGTTCATTTCGACCCTTCCGTACCCGCGATAGTCCAGGGCCCGAGGTTGACGCCTCCGACTTTGCACTCGGCGGCGTTTTGTCATAAAAAGGCTAAGACGGAAAAATCCACCCTATTGCCTTCCATTCCAGGAAGCTCTCCCCACCCGAAATGAATTACGAGATTCATGACAAAGAACTCCTGACCATCGTCAATTAAGAGATGGAGACAGTTTCTCGAAGGAGCACAGCACCGCATTGAAGTATTCTCTGACCACCACAACCTAGAATACTTTACCAAAGGTCATCTTCTCAACCGCCTTCAAGCACGCTGGTCCCAAGGGTTGCGAAGTTACAAGTTCATCATAACCTACCGTCCAGGAAAGAATAACGACGAGGCGGACATACTTTCTCGATTGCCTCAGCACAAGCCAGAGAAAATTGGAGAGGAGGATCAGCCTGTGTCGACAGTTCTCAAGCCATCACACTTCTCCCCCTCAGTCCTGCTCACATCCGCTCGCCTCTGCAGCCTTTCAACTCGCAGATGGGACGCAGACTTTGTTCGCAAAGTCAAGGATGCCGGAATTGTTGACGACGAATACAAAACAGTACCCAACAACGACGATAGGGAGAACGCCTTCACTTGGGACGAAGGAACTTCTATACCGCAATGGTAGACTGTGGGTACCCATCACCCTGCAGAAGGACGTCTTGACTTCGGAACACGATACCAAAGTTGCCGGACATATGGGTATGGACAACTTACAAGACTGCGGAACTCATCACATGCAACTTTTGGTGGCCGAACCTGGATGCCACGGTCCAAGACTACGTCAGGGGATGCTTGGAATGCCAACGTAACAAGTCTCCCAGGCATGCATATTACGGACTTCTACAGCCCATGGAGCTTCATTATAAGCCGTGGTAGTCAGTGACGATGGAATTCATCACCGATCTCCCCCTCTCCAACGGCTGTGATTCAATCTGGGTCATGATTTCAGATTGACCCATTCACCAAGATGGTACACTTTGTTCCACTCAAAGTGGACGGCAAACGCACTGATGACCTGATCTGTATTTTCGCGACACATTACTGGAAGCACCATGGTATTTCGCTGGATATCATTTCTGATCGCGACTCCCGTTTTACCTCGCAACTATGGAAAGGCTTTCTGAAGCTTGTTGGGGTGAAAAGCCGGATGAGCACCGCCTCTCACCCACAGACGGACGGTCAGACTGAGCGCACAAACCAGGTACTGGAGATCTACCTACGTGCTTTCGTAAAGTACGAAATGTCGAATTGGGAGGATTTACTGCCCACGGCGGAGTTCGCTTACAACAGCACGACTTCTTTATGGACAAGTTTGAGTCCTTTCTTCGCGAATTATGGACATCACCCAAACGCTAGCAATCCATTGTCAGGAGCACCACTAAACTCAGGCAGCCGGCTTTACTCACATTGGATGACGGACGTTCACGACAAGGCGAAGAAGCAACTCGAACAAAGCCGACAAAGGATCAAGGAGTGGGCGGACAAACGACGCGCGGAGCCACCGACGTATGAAGTTGACGACTTGGTCATGTTGAACGCCAGAAACATTTGAACAAAACGACCAGCCCAGAAACTCGACAAGAAGATGCTAGGACCATTTAAGCTCGAAAATGTTATCTCCCCTACGGCGGTACAGTTGCATCTAGTTAGCAGTGCGTTGGAGCCGCTGGTTCACAAGTGACAAGCCCGAATGCCTAATCATTCGCTTTACCTCATATAATAAAACTGAGATCAACACTGCTGCCCGCCAATGCATAGGGGTCGAATGAGCGACGTCACTGCATTGGGGCTCGCTAGGAGGTAGTTCACAGGACGGCGCCAGTGCAATGGAGTCCGCTGGTTCACCGAACGCCACTCGGAGCTACCAGTGCGCCCGCCAGTGTCTAGGAGTCGATTGCACAACGCCAGAGCACTGGGGCTCGCTGGTTCGCAGGACGGCGCCAGTGCATTGGAGCCGCCAGACTACAGGCGCTGCCAGCGCATCGAGGTCGCTGGATTACGGGCACTTTCACGGACGCCACTCGGAGCCACCGAGGGGCTCTAGGTGGTACATTTACCGATTACCTTTCTTACACACTGTTCCTTGCAAATCCCATTAGCTAACACCTAATCCTAACCTTAACATCTAATCCTAACCGTAACACCTAATCCTAATCCCCAACCACTCCTAAAATGCGTTTTGATGGGACGTAAATGCGTCTTGATATGGGACGAAAATGCGTCTTGATACCTATGGGACGTAGAGGAGTGGCGATGGGTGCATTACGGTTTACCAATTACCTCGCCAGAAATTTCAAAAAGAAGTGAGGGTGACGGTACAAAAGTAGGTGGCAGTTGCAGTCTACATACAGTAGGTAGGTACATATCTTCCCTCTTTCGATTGCACGACGCCAGAGCACTGGGGCTCGCTAGCTCACAGATCGGCGCCAGTGCATTGGAGCCGCTAGACTACAGTCGCTGCCAGCACATCGAGGTCGCTGGATTACGACCGCTTTCAGCGCGTCAGAGATATCATCTCGGGAATCATCATGAATTCGGGATATGCAGACATTGCCGAAGACAGGCAGGAGGGCAGATCATAGACAAGGTGGACAGATCATAGACAGGAGGACGGATCATAGACAGGAGGACAGACAGGACTCAGGAGGACATTGCGTATATATATCGCTGGCTCTCCCCTCGATCTCTGGGGGACATCATACACCTTCAGAGTTCTTTGTAGAGCCATAGTCGCTCATCGTGTCTCAGAAATTTTCAGTCCCAAGCCCAGATTACTGCCCTTGTCACATTTGTCCATTGTCTTCTTATCACGTCGATCACCGTGACAGCTCCCCTGTTTGGCCGTTTGGCTTCCCCAGACTGGCAGGGAAGGTGGCGGCATTGGTGGAGAGATGGCAGATGACAATAGCAACACGACAACATTGTTCATTTCAGTAAGTATTGTTGCTCACGACGCCCCCGGGCCCCAACTGCGGCGGCTTTGGTCAAGCTGGTCAGTGCCAACTTTCAAGTTGGTCGTTGTGGTTACTGACGTACTTGACCATGTTAGGTTATTCTGTGTACCTCTGTTGGCTAGCTACCAGCGGAAACTCGTGTCGATTCGTCACTGCACTGCACGAGCAGCATTACTCCGTGGGCAACTTTATTCGCTCATTGACCCAACTGCAAGTCATCTACCATAAAAAGTTTATATATTCGTACCCGAGCAAAAGTCTCGGCAGACACCTGTGCTTGCCCAAAGCAGCCACTCGAATTCATATTCCGCCGCGTGCTTTCCATGGCACCAGAGTAAGGGATCAAAAACAAAGGCAAAAAAAGTATCAGTGCATGCAATAGTACGCCAATCTGTCCGCAGATGCAAATTAAACCAAGGAGTCGTCTCGTGTGAAAGGGTATGCGACCGTCTGCCTGCCTAGTTGGCAAGAATCGTTCGAACAAGATCTGTGTTTATCCGTTGATTAGCCCCCAAAGCCCGTAGACGCAAATGTTGTGGCAAGTCGCCTGAGCCCATGATGAAACTTTACCTGTATAGTTGACTTGGCCGGAGCTGGTGTCTGCAGCCTTGAGCAGCTCGTCCACTTCTTCCTCGGTCATCTTCTCGCCCAGATTTGTCAGGATGTATTTCAGCTGGCCCACACCAATGTAGCCCGTCATATCCTTATCAAACACCTGGAAGCCTCGACAGTATTCCTCGGGTTCGCCGGGGTCACGGAAACCACCAGGCCGGTTCAGAATGCGCTGAAACGACTCAAAATCGACTGCCACGACGACTTCAATTAGTTCACTGTCTTTGACGAATAACTACTGCGAGGTGGTATAATTTGGAGCTCGTACAGTCGCTACCGGCCCCCTTCTCAAGGTCTTTGATCTCCGCCAGCGTGGGATTCTGGCCACAGGCGCGAAGCAAATCGCCCAAGCTGTCCACAGTAACGCGGCCATTGCCGCGCTTGTCGAAGAGGGCAAATGCCTCCTTGTAGTTGGTGGAAGCCTGCGAATCGTAATGGTTAGAGGCCATGGCTGTCAATGTTGTCTTGTAGCGATGAGTGAAAGCTGCGAAGGATGTGTATTTGTTTATGTGTTTTGCTTATGTCGCGCGCAAGGAACAGGTTTGAAAGAGGCAGTCTGCGCAGCTCAGCGAATGGGCTGAAGGCGGTACGATTTTTGGCGCTGGGTGCTCAACTGAGTCACTGCACTGCTCAGTGCTCACTGCTGCTGCTTTGCGCATGAAACTGGAAAGAGGCGATGGCGCATTGGCGGGAGGCAGTCGACGAATCATGTTGCCAGATTCGCTGGTCGCGGGGCTCCTTCTCGAATGCGTTTGTTTACAAAAGGGATGGCAAAGTGGGTGCTGTGGCAACTCACCATGATCTGGTTGTGTAACGGAGGGGGCGGGTCGTCTTGTCGAATTCGGAATGTTGTTAACTTGTGGCACAACGAAACTGTGCAGCTGCAGCTTGAGGGAGGACAGCAATTCGTTCGTTCGTGAAGTCGTCTTCTTGCCGTCTGCGTATGTCAAGAGTTGGAGGAGTTCAAAAGGCCACGAGCGTCGGGCCGCAAGAGAGATTGCTAGTTCTCCTGACAGAGCTGAGCCCCACGCCCGGACTTCTTCCATTGCCATTCTTACAAGGGTTGATAGGATGATCGGCCACATGGGTCAACAGAGAGAAGCAGGTAATACTCCGTAAAGCAGGTCTGTTTCGATTGACAGGGCAACCGAACCGCAAAGCCGAGGGTCATGAATCCTATCATCTATCAACGGACTGGTGGACTCGCCGTAGGTCTTGCTTGCGCGGAGATAGCTCGCCGCTCTACAGACTACGATGCAAATAAAGGTAAATCTATTTCTGTCAATCTGCAGTGGCACTGCAGCATACATGAAGGGAACGAGGCAAATAACACCATCGACTATTTACGCAGGCTGCAGCTCACCGTTTCTTCGCCAAGAGGATGAATGTTCCCCAAACCGTGTCAGCCTCCGCGTTCCTCCAGTCAGGACCCAGTATGTTCCAAGTCGGCTCCGAGTCCACGACCCGAAGCATCATGAAGTCCGCCAGGTCTCCCTCGCCTCCCTCTGCTCGACTTTTGATATCCGGATGAGCGTCACGCCAGCCTTGAAATGCGCTGAACGTGCGGATATATGCCTCCAACTGACCTAGATTGATCCTCTTTTGCATCCATGCCTTTTCAGGGTGCGGTACCTCAGCGCAGTCAGGCGTGACATCGTACACGATGCGACGGATATTCTCCCAGTCTTTTTCTGGAGGTTGCACGTCTCGTAGAAGGTTCCGCAGCCTATTCCGTCCCGGCTGCTCCCAATAGGCATTCATGCCCTGGAATCCGCGCTCAATCTCGCCATCTGCATAGCAAAACTTGTCGATAATGCGGTTGGCCTGTTCATGTCCGACGAGAACGTTGTCCTTGTAGCCCCAGAAGGCAAGCGAGCCCTTTGGTTTCAAAACCCGGCACAATTCTGGCCACGCCTTATTGTAGTCGAACCAGTGAGCCGACTGCCCAGCCACAATCATGTCTACAGATTCATCGGCAAGAAAGGACAAATCCTCGACGCCTGCTTGGTGAAATGTAATCTTGACATCTTGCGTCGAGGAGGAGGCTTGCTTGATCATGCCAGGGCTAGTGTCGATGGCGACAACACGACCAAAATGGGGGCTCATGGCCCTCGCGATCAGTCCGTGTCCACAGCCAATATCCAGCAAGACTCCAGACGCGGATTGCACATTCTGGTAGGCCAACACCGTCTTGAACAAGCTGGCGGGATATGAAGGCCTGGCTGCGGCATAACGTGCAGCCGAGAATGTTGCTGTCCTGTATTTTCAAGTGTAGCACGACTCCATGACCATAATCAGCAAATTCCTATGATTATAGGGGCGGCGAGGAAGTGGGTGGTAGACACTGGGCATACGCGAATAAGGACATAGTAGGCAACAATCATAAGCTAAGAAATTAGAGATTGGTTCATGGGGCTCAAATTCTCAATAGACTCGTCGTCGCTCAGAACAGTAGGTATGGATGCAGGGCATTGAATGATGAGAGAGTGAGGCGTGCGAATGTCGCGACTCGATTGGAACTCGGGAAGCCCCGCAACGCCCGACGCCCAGTTGTTCGTCATGGATCAATTCACATTTCATCACCAACACTGCTCTCTGCAAGCCGCAACTGAAAGCCTTTTGGTGCGGATAATTACGAGCGAAAAGAGCAATACGCAACGCGGGCAGCTCAACAATGGCCACCGAAACCGCCGCACGTACCTTCTTTGCCTCTCCCTTTTTCGCCGTCGTCGGCGCAAGCTCCAACCCAGCCAAGTTCGGCCACAAAGGCGCGTTGCTCCCATTTCTCCTTCGGCTCTTCTTTTTCTCTTGCGTGTCAGGATGATTCGATCTCGACAATGCCCTCCCGCAACTTGCAAGCAGCAGGTTGGCTAACATTGAAGTGCCTTGCAGTCCACGCTTGGTACTTGCATCACGGGCTAAATGTCACCCCCGTCAACCCAGGGTCAGCAGCCGTGACGGTCGCGGGCCAAGACCATCGTACGGTGCCCGATCTGTCCTCGCTGCCAAATCCCAAGGAGACATCAGTGTCCATCATCACGGCGCCGCCAGTTACGCTCAAGGTTTTGGAGGAGGCAAGGAAACTAGGAATCCCGGCTGTATGGCTGCAGCCTGGTACGTTTGACGACGAGGTGCTGGAGCGGGCGCTGGAGCAGGATGCCTTCAAGTCTGTTGTCTATGGACCTGGCGGCCGAGGCCATGAGGGTTGGTGTGTTTTGGTGGATGGCGAGAAGGCCATGAAGGATGCGGAGAGGCTCTAGCTTTCTAGTGTACGGTGTAGGCGCATATGGGGGCGACCATACGAAAGATTCGCGTTCATTGTCCTCGAGGCAACTAGGAATCTCCCTCAAGTTGGCTCATCGCCGATAAAATGACATTCCATGGCGAACCTGTTGACAACGAGACGCAACTGTCAACTCCCGAGGTAACGACGCAGCATTGTAGCATTGTAGCATTGTAGCGTGCTACAAGGCGATTGGCTGAAGCCGTTGGTCTTGCACGGCCCGCCCCACCCAAGCCAGAGTAAACAAACGCGGTACGCTACGCCTTGCCTCGACTTTGTTGAACCTTGATTGTTATCTTGAAGTCATCGCAATAGCCATTCATGAATCGTACGGATTGATTCGACTTCATCCTCACATAACCGGGAGAAAACTTTTCCTGCAAAATCAACGCGACTTGATCACGGACATGAAATAACACCCTCTGAGCCTGCTCAAGAGTCAATTGTCTTCTCAGCGGCACATTTAGGTACATAGCTGGATCCCACGAGTCGCCCGACACGAGAAATCGACCCAACGCCGAGTCTGACAATAGAATAGACAGTCGCACGTGGAGAATCGCGCGCCGTCATGGAACAATACGTGACATACGAGTCGCGGCTCGCCTCTTTCCAAAAGACTTACAAAAAGAGGGCATCTACCGCTGGCGGACGTGGCAAAACTCTTAGCTGGCCGCACAAGCAGATTGCGCCAGCCAGTGTACGTTGCGCCAGAGCCAAGATTGGAGACCAAACAATTGAAGTGGTACTGACTTTTGGCACTCAGCTGGCGAGAGCAGGCTTCTACTTCGAACCGTACATCGAGAACCCCGATAACTGTGCATGCTTCCTCTGTGGCAAAGGCATGGATGGGTGGGAGGAAGGCGACGATCCGCTTCAGGAGCATCTGAAACATTCTCCCACCTGTGGTTGGGCAATATACGCCGCTATAGAGGCAGACATTGAGGAGTACACGCAAGAAGACCCAAGCTTACCTCACATGGTTGAAGGCCGAAAGGCAACATTTGCCGGTAAATGGCCTCACGAGGGAAGGAAAGGCTGGAAATGCAAGACGAAGCAGGTGAGTGAAATCAAATCCCATCAGATCGAGCGTCTTGCCAACTCCCGGAAATTCTTAGCTTGTGGAAGCTGGATGGGTTTATACACCTACGGAGGAGTCGGATGACATGGCCACCTGTGCATACTGCCAGCTGGGCTTGGACGGATGGGAACCTAGCGACAAGCCATAGTAGGTCAATCTGAACACCAGTTGTGGAATGTGTTTTGTGGCTGACGCTCAGATAGCGACGAACACTACAGCCGCTCACCCAACTGCAGCTTCTTTGCGCTGCTCAAGCAATTCGGCGGTGTGAATAAGAAAGGTACCCGTGGGAAAGCAGCGAGAGGATCCAAAGCGTCACGACTGTCGACACAGTCAGTCGCCACCGCAGCCTCCGAAATTGCTTCGGTTGCCGATACGACTGCAGAAACCGAAGATAGCATCCTCACGACAACATCAGTCTTGAGCCGGGGAGTCAAAAAGCCCGTCGGCAGAAAGAAGAAGGCAGCGACGAAGAAAATAGGGAGCAAGACGTCGAAGAAGTCACAGGTTGATGAGGAAAGGGAGGAAATAGATCCAGAGGACGAACAAGGGGGAGACAATGAGTCAGATGGAGAACTTCCTCTCCAGCCAAAGCCGACACGAGCTGCGCGGGGGAAGAAGCGAACAAGTGATGCCGTGGAAGACTCGGTTGTCTTCTTGTCCGAGGCTCCCGCCTCCAAACGGCGAGCTGCTGCTTCCAATGATACTTTCCAGATGGACAGCTCTGCAGTGTCCCCCGAAGATAACAGATCGATCATTAATCCCAAAGCCACAGGCCGCACCAGAGGGGGCTCAAGCGCCAAGTCAAGTCTCAAGTCATCAGCATCTTTGGCTTCGTTACGTGCAGCACCTGAATATTTCGCGGACGATGATGAAATTGACCGTCAACTCGAGGCCGACCTGGACAGATTCACTACCGACGACGAGATCACCCATGATTCAGAATCAGAGCGCCGGGCAAGAGAGTACAAGTCCAACAAGACAAAGTCAATTGCGTCCAAGTCCCAAGATTACACCATGCTTAATCCGGAGGAAGTAGAAGTAGATGACGAAGCGTTGGATGAAGATCTCCGACAACTACAGGCGGAGATGGAGATCAGCGAGCCACAACAGGAAGTTCAAGTACCCAAGAAGGGGCGTAAAGCAGGGACAACACGCAAGGTGTCCAAGCAGACGAAGGCAACTGGCGCGAAAGTGCCAATGAAAGCGAAAGGGAAAACGAAAGCTCCATCACCCTCACCCTCACCATCGCCGTCGCCGTCGCCGTCGCCATCACTTTCGGCATCACCCTCATCATCACCGCCTCCAGACTTGGATCTAGAGCCAAAGCCTGAAGTAGAGCCTGAAGCAGAGCCGGAATCAGAGCCGGAATCAGAGATGGCACAGTCTCTCACCGACGAAGAGCAAGATCAAAGTCCCATTGGCAACGCCAGCGTGGCGACCAAGACTAGAGAGACTACATCATCGCCCCCAGCGAAAAAGCCTCGCGGCAGGCCCGCCAAGTCGTCGGTCTCGAACACCAGCAATTTGGCTGATGGACGAGCCCAAAAGGGTCCTGGCCGGCCGCCAAAGGTACCGGTAGCCCGTTCTTCTCCGCCGTTGGATTCCCCCGCGCCCGTGTCGGAGCAGCTTGATGAGCTCGAGTCCGAAATAGACGAACAAGGAGAGGAAGTCGATCTGGGCACAACTCCTGACCACAGGCGCTCTCCATCTGCCGCTGCTCGACACTCCACCTCCCCAGCACCAAGAGTATCAAGATCCCGGCTGTCGGCCGAACCTCCGTCCACTCCCGCCCATACCATATCTCCTGCTCCATCAGCCCGTCAACCCGTCCTCTCGCCCTCCCCATCCCCACAGTCCTCCGATGCCGAGAACCAACCGCCCTCGTCCGTCCTCGCAAGCACCAATACAGGACGAGTCGTACTCGCCCCCATCGTCACCACACCCGTGCACAACTCACCCACAAGGCGCAACGTACTGGGCGCCGGCTTGCAGAGCCACAACCCCTGGACGGCCATTGACCTGGATGCCGTGACAGCTACACCGGGACTACGGATGACAGATAAAGAAAACGTGATCAGCAGCCTTCTGAGGCAGGGTCCTGAGCTGACTAGTCCGGAACGGGAGATGACGGTGGAGGAATGGATACAGTTTAATGCGGAGGAGGCGGAGAAGAAGCTCAAGAATGAGTGTGAGGCGCTTGTGATGAGGTTTGAGAGAGAGGGGACGCGCGCTATGAATGTTTTGGAGGGGTTGCCTGTTGAGTAGAGACAGGGAGAAGGTAGTACTGTGGATGAATTTATGAGGGTATGGGAGAAATGAGATATGATTTGGTTGCGGGCTTGTTGATAAAAGGGGGTGGGATTTTTGCACAAGTTTTGCGTGGTCTCGTGGTTGTGTGCTTGCCACTTGGGTGCTGGGACAGGAGTTTCAACTTTCAAGACGCATGTAATGGCGTTTTTTGGGGCTTTCTTTCTTGTTCGTCTATTTTAACTTTCTGTGCATAGTTTCAAGTCCCATGGTCTGTTTTGATGTAGTCATGAACTCATTGATGGGCATATGGAGGAACGTTTTGGTCAATATACGCTTGATATCCTCATTTTGTGTCTACTTCTGCAGAACTTAGAAGCGATATCTGGAGCTAGAAATGGTCGCGGTAAGTAACTGCGTACATGGTGTTTACGATCAAGGCTGTGGCAGGGAATGCTACTGCCTAACGTAATCCTGTCGTGCATCCATTTCTCATCGCTGCTGGGAGAGATGATAGATGCCGTTCAGCGGTCGAGACTTGGGAGGACGTAGCACGTTCGCCTGCGTGCCTACCATGAGGGCCTACATATCATGAAAGTATGATGAAATAGCGTAATGGTGTAATGGAGCGGCGGTATACTCCGTAGTTATGAAGGGAACTTGGAATGTGCACTACTCTACGATAGCACAACGTACTGGAGCCAAGTGTTGGATTCCGTTGTACAACCTCATGATTTGTGATTTGTGAAACAAAGTCAAAAGGATCTCTCATGGTCTTGTTCTTCTAGGCGACTTGTGGTGCTATAAATGCGCGCCGCAACGCAGCCTGGTGCCAAGGAGATGGCTCTTTATGAGATGCGCTTCCAGGACAACACCATGACCTGACACGATCCCCCCGATCTTTGGTGATTCGATCGCGTTTGGACGCGCGTCTTCACGTACTATCGAGGGGTGCACCGTGCACGTGATACGCGTGCGCTGTTTTCCCACAAACCCCGCAGGACCCTTGTTCTTCTCTTCGTCCGACTCTTGCAAACCACCCGAAAGGACTCAAGGAAAAGATTTCTGCACATGCGCTATCTCGTCCTTTTGGCATGCTTGCCGATTCTTTGTTGGGAACTTGACTGCTGAGGAGTACCACGCCGATTAGTGGTCAGCTGTCTACGAGACACGCGCGAGGAGGGATCAAAAGAAGAGATACTGTAGCAAGCTCGTTACATCTTCTTATACTCTCTACATACAGAGTATCTGCCTAGGGGGGTAGCTTGTGCCGGTAGTGAATGGGGATTGACCCATCAGTCTGGTGACAATTACCGCGCTCTTGAAGGGAACGCCACGGTAGCAGCTCGCCATATTCAGAAGAGACGCGTGAGTCGCTAATGCGTTCAGCAAACAGACGACTGTATCAACGCTTTCGTTTATGTTTCCAGTCCGACTCACGCTGCACGCAGAACCAGGAGAGGGCCGAATTTCCACACAAGCTCGAAGCCACCAACGGGAGTGGCTTGATTACAAGGTACCTTTGCAACTTGCCACATGGGAGCTAACCCCTACGCGCTCGCCCCTCATCATCACAGTCGACAGCTGACTTTTGAGTACATACAGTATTAGCCGATTCGGTGTAGCTTGAGAGCTAATTCTCGAGACCGGACGATACAACGAAGCTCTGGAACCGCGACGCGAATATGCTTCAACCGTTTGTAGCTTGGACGCATAGCAGCCTCTTGCACGGCGGTCCCGTGCTGCGCGCGCTGCTCGGCCCGCACACACAAAGGAGAGCAAAGGTGCCCGGCACTTCACGAAGAATCTCGCGAGAAATATCCGAATCTTTCCAGGGCGGTCTCGTGAACGCGCAGTGGGAAACAAATATTCAGGAGGGCCTGTGTTTCGGTGCGGCAACGTGGGGGCCTGGGTAACATGGGCGGGCCATAAATGTCCACCAGAGTTCCTCCAGGCACGATGGCTCGAGAATGATCGACTGCCTCGTTGCGACCTCCCCCGGGGCTTCCTCGACTCGCGTCCGTGGCGATACCTCGTTGGAAGAGTATCCAGGGACCAGCTTCTTGGCGTCTGTCTTTGCCAGCGGGCAACCTGGTGACTTCCAAGATCACAGACACCGCCAAGATGGCTGGACAACATGGGGTCAGCGGCTTCTGCTTGTTTCCACTGCGCGTTCGCTATACACGGTGTCGAGACCACGCCAAAGGGGCTCTGGAACAATTCGGTTTTTTTTCTCGTGAGATTCTTCGTGAAGTACAGGGCACGTCTGTTCATTTCCTCAGGCTTTGCCGGCGGAGCAGCGCTCGTAGTGCGCGACCGCCGTATGACTGGCCGCAATGTGTCCAAGCTGCCAACAGTTAAAAGAAAAAAGGCGGGCTCAGAGCTTCGTAATACGGCTCGGTCTCAAATACTCCAGCAGCAGTGTCACAGATGATACGGGTCCGGCATACTCGGTTCGCTGCCTAGACGCTTGTCGAACTCGATGATTAGAGCTTGGCGTGTAGCAGTACAAATCGTAGCGCCCTCTTAGAGGCCCGGGCCGGATGCGCCTCCGTGGGCAAAGCTGCTCCCATCCTCCAAGCTTGCGTAGGATCTCGGCCTTCGCACTCGAGGCCAACTGACGAAGCCGCAACTACCTTGTTCCCCCGGATCCAGAGCATCTTCCTCTTTTTCTAATGCTCATCCATGGTGGTCATTGTACCGGTCAGTCAATGTGCTATCCAACTGAGCTACACACCCCACAAAAGGGTACGATATCAAGACAACTGCTGTCTTGGAATTAGCACATAGATGACGGAATGACTTTGTGACACTTCATCACACTTGCCCGTTCCACACCTGGCGAATCTCATTCGGCAGCTTTGAATAGGTGAACGCGGGGTGCTGTCCCTCATGTAACCGGCGTAGTATCTTGTCTTATCTTTTTCACCTGACTTTGGCTTGGCAGTTACAGAGGAGGGCACAGCTCGTCTAGAGTACCGGAGGCTGCGAACTCCCCCCCCGATTCGAACTCGCGACCTCAGGGTGTCTTGGAATAGTCTAACGGCCTATCCTATAATTCCTCTCTGAGACAAGATCAAGGAAGATGACTGCACATTCAGAACCGAGAGCAGTCGCATGATGTTCTTGTTTAGCTGCCTGGATGGAGCAGCTAAGAGATCCATAGAAACGAGGTATCAATTAGAGGATAGGTCAATATAGTCATCATCTCGTCTCGTCGACCTAATAGCCCGTGGATCGTGAATCGCAGTCCATTACAACAACAACAACATTCACAATAATCACTCTGAGTTCATCCGATATAAAAGATGATGGAAAAAGAGTGTATTCAGGTTAGCATTCTATCTAAGTGAGCTACGCTCGGCAGCTTGTTTTGGATTGGCGCTTCAGCGGCCCGACTTCAAGTATCGGCCGTCTTTTCGTGTCGTGTGCGACGGCAACACCATCGATGGCAGCCTCGGGAATGGCTGTCTTTTGTCGTGGACAACCCGCTAGCACTGGTTCCAGTGCCCACCCTCCCTGGCAAACTGCAAGCCGTCGACAAAGTCCTTGAGCTTGCACCGCCCAAGAGCATCGGCCTTGCATCCCTTGGGCACGACCACTCTGTCGTTGACGAGGATTCGAACGAGGTCTTTGCCATCCCTTTCGCAGTCCATCTTCTCCACGTACATTCGCGCAGCGAAGGGGACTAGCCATGTTGCAGAATAGCCGTCTGCCTTGGCGGCAGGCACCATGCGGTTGCTAGGGAGAACCACGGTCTCGTTGTTCCACAGACCAAGGGCGCCATACACGGTCATGAGGGTGGAGTCGTAGGCGAAGTCGGCGTATATGCCACGGTCCAGAGGGAAAGTATCCGAGTCGTTATCAAGATTCGGGTCTGTTGAGGTGTTGTCCTGGACAGGGTATCCCGTCAGACGGGCGATGAGCTCGTTGACGTATCCCACACCTTGAGTGGACGCCATGGGGTTTCCGGGTCCGTACGTGTACCATTGAGTCAGGGTCTGGTGATAGTTATACGCCAGCCACTCTTCCCTAGAGAACATTCGACAAAAGGGGTTGAATTCCCTCTTGGTCGCTGCTGCAGTGGTCAATGGACACAAGTCCATCATTTGCACGGTTTCCTCGAGAGTGAGCTTGGCACCCGGCAGTTTCATGTTGAGGCGCTTCATGATGGGAGTAGCCCAAGTCTTCAGCCAAGCGTTCTTCTGTTCGGCAAATGGCTCAGCATCCAGTCCAGCTTCGAAGTTCTTGCACGCTCCAAGTTTCAGTGGATTCCCGACGTCCTGCTCTTCTGAAATAGTGACGATTCCACGCAGGTGTGGGCGAGCATCCTTGCGCTTTGCAAAGAAGAATCCGCGAACAAAAGACTGTGCTGAGTTGAGCACTGCGTCAGATCCAGAGGCCCGAACAAAAGGGCTGGGGGCCATCCAGGCCAGCTTTTGGTATCGCTTCCAAAACTCCATACCCGAATTGAATAGTTCGGATTTGCCGGCTGCGGTGAGATCATTTCCACCAAGCTTGAAGTCGTATCTCTTGAGAAATGCGTAACCTCTGCCATACATTCGGACATCTGTCTGGATCCTCTCAAGCAGCTCGCGATAGGCCTGCGTCTTCTCCTCTGTAGGCAGGCGAGAGCCATGGCGAGAAAGAACGGAAGCAAACGTAACCTTGCACCCCGGGGGCACATCTTTACTGATCAAGGCTGGCGGAGCGGGTGAGTAGGGTGAATACTGGCCCCATAGTCTGCGCGAGTCCCAGTTACAGGTGGCGGTATGGATGCACGACGGGTTTTCTCCGCGCTGTTGCCTGTTCGAGAATCAAGTCATTGGAATCCCATGTTAGCTTTATCCTTGTGTGCTTGAATAGTACTGTACCGGGGATCAGGGTCCGGGGAAACACCAGGCGAGTTCAGATGAGCCCGAAGAAGGGGAATAGAAAGGGGCCGACGTACGCAGAGGCGATGCCTAGGGGGAGGAGAAGCACAGCAAACAACATGATGCCCGTTGAAATCGTTTTCAAAGCTTGACGGGGTGAGAGAAAGCTCGTGTCAGAGAGGCGATGCTAGATATGATTCTGGTCCGCCAAAGGTAGAGGAATTGCCTCGATATTTATGGCCAGACGTCGCCAGAGCTTTCTTAGATGCGAAGGCGCTGTTGACGTTGTCTATTCCGCTGCTCTGCTTGGCCTCATCATTACTCTCGGCTTGCCCAGCACGAATGTAATGCGCCGCAGGAATGAGGAGAAGGTCGAAGAAGGCATTGCGCTTGATAGATTATCCAACGCCAGGTCTTGACAATGCAGCAAGCGGGAGAGAGATATCTGAGTGGAAAGCTCAACTCGCTCCGCCATACGAAAACTCGAGATGGCCTGACGGAGAGTCTTGGACGGTGCTGAGCATTCCACTCAAGCGTAGACAAGGCGGTCGGCGTGCCGGGGCTGAGGCTGCATGATGGAATGGGAGTTTGGATTCAATGCCCCGAGAGCATTGGCATTTCAATCCAAGCAAATCAACTCAACACCACCACTCTCTCTGCCAGAAGCCAAGGTCTTTGCGCATGGGCTACCTTAGGTACATAGGAGGTATACATGGATTCCCCGCTTCTAGCTTGCTCCCGCGAAAGCTGGACAGAAATATGTCAATAACTGCTGGTATATGCTATGCACTAAGATCGAGCTCCTGCATGGTATCGTCCAGTCGAATGAATAAAAGTACTCATCGAGCATTGGCAACAATATGAATATGCTTTTGAAAAAACGAGGACTGCAATCACAAGGCAGACAATCGACACAAGTCATCGATGAACATGACGTTTGACTTGAAGGCCAGAAAGTTGCCAGAATCAACGCTGCACTCTACGCATCTATTCAGGTCAGTGCCCTCAATGACTATTAATCAGGACTCTGGTGGAAAACGCAAAATGATCCTACCACGTTATGGAGGCCGGATAGAACCGTCGTCAGTAAGTATTACTGGAATCCACAGCCAATAGGTTTTGGGATACAATAATATGGTGCGCATCAAGGGCATCAGCACAGTACAGTGCAGTACAGTGCAACGCGTGTCGTGAAGCCAAACCTGAGCACCTCGCTTCAATATGATTACGATGAGATGAGGGGCCAGGAAAGAGACTGACGATTGACATCCACAGCTTCGAGCCAGACCGCATCACAAAAGAAAAAGAACAAAACGCTTGATGCTGATCGTGCGGACAGGTTCCCAGGCTTTCAATGAAACCTTGATTTATTTCACGAATGACGCAGACTCAGTCATTACGAACTTGCCAAACTCAACACCTTTTCCTCCAAAGCCTTTCCATAAGGGTACCTAATGTACTGAGAGGGCAACATGTACTCCGTACCTGATTGCTAGGCGGTAAAACAGAGCATGAGGTGGTACCTATGGCCACACACACAACTTCTATTGTACGACCTGTGTCATACATAACAGTACCTACCTTCTATATCATATATGTAATCAGCAACGGAAACAAGAGCGATCGCCAGAACAACACTTACCTCATCACACCCACTTGATAATATGTAAGTCACACGGTACACCCAATCACTGAGGTACATACCTAGGTACGGGCCGCGGGGTACAAGCCGCAAGTTAAACAAATCTTCCAGGTTTCACCACATAATGACGCAGCCATTGAATTTGAGCTTGAAGCCGCACTTTGCGACCCCGCTTCCTTTCCCTTTTTTTCTTTTCCCCTTTTTGTACTTTCCATTGATAGGTTACCTAAGGTATGTACCTAAGATACCTAGGTTACTCGATTGCGGCAACGAGCGAGGGAGGCAGTTATTCAAAATGTGCCTTTCCAAGTATATACCAGGCCATACTCCGTGAGTCCGTGATACCTACCTACCTCAGACCTGGCATGGCTGCCACATACTTACGTAACGACGGGCGTAGGGAAACGGGTAAAGATACCGTTGGAGTCATGTCCAATGCTTGCTGCCTTTGCACCTGATCGTTCCGTCCGCTTTTATTACAGTGTACGGGTGCGAGATGCCGTGGAGATTTCGCGTCTCTACGATGGATCAATGATCATGGAACTGCGGATGATGGGCTCACCAACCGAGATTCAAATTCATATGGCAAATAGCTGAGAATCGAGACAAGCCTACTTTCCGCGCCCTTTCGCTGTATTTGATACTTTCTGGTTACAAGGACTTGTGCGAATATACCTGTCAAATCATGTCTTTATTGTTTGACAAGCCCAATGTATTTCCTGCCTGCCGCATTGTCAACATAATCATCAAGTCTCATCAGAAACGCTGCAACAGTAAACGTGGCGCAATTGGATGGTATCCAAGGTGGACAGAGTCTTCTTAGCCCCCAAATCTAATATGTTCCTCATGCAACACAAAACATACCTTGAGTGGACTCAAAGGTTCAGCAACATTCCCAGCAGAGATGCTTGTCCTCGAACCACCGACATCCTCTCTGACAGACAATCCCAGGTCAATACCACCCTCCTCGGCCTTTGAGTAATTATCTTGTTCCCGGTACATCTGGGCAAGCTGTGCCGTGGACGCTGGCGTGGTCTCGCTCTCAATCGTTGTCGTCACCATGACGCCACCACGACGGTCCTGCCCATGGGTCAACGTGTCCTCCGGTCTCGATAGTCTGGCAGAAGTCGCTAAGACGGAGCCTCTCGATGTTGAAGATGCTGCCAACGTTCGCGAAAAAGAATGAAAGGTTCTTGTCGAGCTGCGACTTTCGGTTTCTCGTCGGCTCTGGGCACGCGTAGGTGAAGGAACGCCGGACGAGCCTGCATTGTCTTTGGACGTAACAAACTGAATGACAATGGCGCAAAATAAGACTTGAGAATCTAGCATTAGTCAAATCATGCCGAGACCGTTCTATCCCAACGCCCGCTCCGAAGAACTCGATTCGAGGCAGCACTCACTATCGCAGTTGCAACACATCAGACACACCCATCCAGGCTCACCCCTAAGTGTCATTAGGACGGATAGGTTCCTGTTGTTCTTGTTATTATCTCTTGAGATTCCGTGCACAAGTTTGTACCTGCATTGTACTTCGACATACGTTATACTGCTTATCAAGGCACAGACAGCACCTCCAAAGGTTCGTATTGCGACCGATCGTACCCTCGCGTTCGCCAGCGTACGTGGCATATTTCTATACGAGTAGAGTTCTGTCACAGAATAAGCCATACTTTTTATGCAATGCAGAATTGGGACTAAAGCTTAGGACCTACGCCGTAGAGGAATGATGAAGATGACTGTCAAGTACATATTCACAACTGTGTCGAACGAGATCAGGGGTATCATGGCAAAACTCTGCATGCCGATTATACACTCCCCATTCACCAGCTTCGCGATTCGACTAGTCATTCGGTGTAAGCTTGGGCCCAACGTAGTTGCGAGGAAGGGGCACCATACAATACAAAGTTTAGAATCACCACAATGGTAAATACTCCCAGCATACCCACTGAGTTGAACAGATAGAGCTTCGACTGGCTTCTTTTCTTGCTGGTGCCGCGAATGATATGCTGTAAAGGTGAGCCCAAGTCCAACGAATACCCAATATTGGATAATGAATAGAGGCGGGACATACCGCTTTCTCCACCAAGAAAAGATATATAAACTTTTCCCCATGTTAGTTTCCATCATTGGACACTACTGCCAAGCATATAGTGATGATATGAGAGTTGGGGAAAGGCCCACAATCTGGTTTGCGTAGGTACATTAGCGACCGGAAATCACAAAGTCATTCCCAAGCCATCGCCTCGAGGTGAAACCCACCTTGGTGGTGATATAGCATGCAAGACATATCAAAATGGCGCCGTCGCACGCTTTCATGCTGTGATTTACGCCCACGGTGTTCTGGAGCAACGCAGAAGCAATGACGAAAAGGTAGGAATCGGTGTATATCGCAAAGACCACTAGGCCAAAGAAACAAGGCAAGTCAGCTATTTGCTATCCTTCAGTATAAACGAAGCGCAGGACAAGCCCCTTGACGAACACCACACTACTATAGGAACCCGGTTCCAGTATCGAATCGCCAGGCATCTTTGCGCTGCGCAGTTGTTAGAAGATTCGAGCCCGCATCTGCTGCAGCAACCGTCGAAAACACGATCCGCAACAATCGAAGCGCGTACTCAGGAATACGGTCAGAGCGGTAGTTGACAAAAGCGACACAATAATGCCAATCGTTTTCCCCACCAGGGGAACCGTCGACTTGTCGGACTCATCCATGGTGGAATCTATAGGTATATTGTCTTTGGCTCTCGTGATATCAAGGGTCGCGCCGTTGGAAGGGAAAGGTTAAATGAAATAAGATGTATGTATTAGGATTATAGGGAAGACGTGGAAATGGTAAGAAAGAGCGCAGCGGCAGCAATGAGATACCGGATTGAGCGGCCGCTCGGGAGCGGCACGTAGTAAGCGCGCCGAGATCGATGTGTCGTTTTCATCGGCGAGATGTGACAGGACGTAATAAGACGGAGAACTTGGAATCTGCAGGCCGTTTCACCAGCCATCAGTGGTTCTTGCCATCGAATGGACAGGCATTGGGACAATGAAACCCCAAGTTTGTCAAGTTACTTTCAAAGCTGTGATCGATGGGAAGGAGTAGATGGTGTGCAGGTAGGCAGGTGATCTTGACTGGGCGCTCTAGCTAACTACCTACCTATTTGGGTAGGTCGCCGCATGAGTGACGTTGTGAAGACGTTCTTGAGCATATGAAGTATGCGCCAGATAGTATGCGACACAGACAAAGCCAGCTCAATACTGTGTAATACATTGAGGTGTTTGGATTAAATATAGTTTGCTATGCGGTATAATTCCCGAAGCGCCGTGCAAAGCTGCCAACTTGCGCCTATAAAAATCACGACTTTGAACGCCACGCCGCGCAAACAGAGTGGAATTTGATTCTTCGCAATATGTTTTGCCAACCTACTGCCCCTAGCTGTACGCCTATCATTCACTTCAATCCGTTCATAGCCGCATAACGCTCATCTGGCGGCCTGAGCTCTGGTCCGAATTCTAAACTTGTCCTTCAACTTGTCCGTCAATTTGGCGGCTTGTGGTCTGCCTGCAGCTGTCGCATCCTGAGCACTCATATCCTGGTGCTGTGTCTGGGCGCGCATCTGGCGAAGGGCTTCGATTCTTTCTTCGACTGGAGCATGTCGCAAACGGTTAACGTCAAAGAAACGACTCAAACGATTCCCATGTTGTGCATGTGGGCTTTCAGGATCTTGTTCCTCCAGCGCAAGCGGCGGAGCCAAGTTCACAGTGTACACGGAAGATTCTTCATGCGTGGTGCGACCAGGCCGGAGATCAAGGCGGCTGTCAAGAATGTCAATACTTTCGATTTCAAACCCCGAAAACCAATCATCGAGATATTGCACATGGGAAACAACTTACCAGAGAGGACATGTTCCTGAGACGTTGGTGAGCCACGGATCCACACAATGAGGATGGAACTGATGATTGCATGGCAACACCCGCACATCTTCGCCAACTTTGAAATCTTCAGTGCAGATGGAACATCCCAGATAAGCCTCATTCTCAGAATGCTCATCCGCTGGGCCGTCTGCACCGTCCACGTGCGACTCCCGCTTCGATGAAATATGATCATCACTGGTCCTCGCAGTAGCCATCGCTTGACTCGCCGCAGCAGCCGTCTTCGCTTCGGCAGATTGAGCTACTGAAACCGCGGGCGCGGCGGAGATATCCTCGGCCGTCGGGGCGCTCTGCCCGTCCGTCGTGGTAACAGCATCGAGTTCAAGTTCTGGATCGGGTTTTGCGGGTTCTTGATTCCCGAACTTGACGATAGGAATGGTTTCAAGCACAGCACGTGCCAGCCCCTTGGCACGACTTTGCCGTGGTCGTCCTCCAGATCCTCCCCTCGGTCCGTACCTTTCGGGGTACCGATGGGCACGAACAGCTCCAGTGGCAATTATAACCAAGAACAGTAGAGTTATTAAGCCCGTAATACTGTATAATATGCTCATAGCAACAGCCGAGTTGCTGCTGCCGCCACCGTCGGCTGTTCCTGAGTCCGGTTTTCGATCCGTGCTGCCAGTGATCTCGGCATCCACCGAGTTGACCACCTGCGTGCCGTTGAGATATGTCAAGACTCTGCCCGCCTCGCCCGCGTCAGCCATGGTCAGAATACTCGAGTAGGGTAGAGGGCCGTCATCGTTTATAAGACATATGTTCTTGTCGGTCGAGTAGAGGATAATGGCAGTCAGTAAAGGTGAGGCGTTCATTAGTCTGGCTAGCATCTTATCTGCCGTGATATTACCATCGGATGAAGAGCCGTCACATGACAGAAAAGCGATGGTGCTGTTTCCTCTGAGGTCGTTATACGTAGAAGTATTCGCAGCCCTGAGCGCACCCACGATGTGAACAGACTGCCATGATGTCAGTACAGTAATCAAGGATTTGAAGGGCGACGTTGCTACCATATTTGCATGGCAATCTTACCCCGCGAAGAGGGACTGATCCATTCAGTCCTATATTCGCAGTCAAGGGTATAACCGTGAATTGCACCCCCACTGGTCCTCCAGGCTGTGTCGTCAAATGCAAGTTAAGGGAACTCGGCGCTGCCCAACTCGGAGCATCCTGATGAGCAGAGGTGAAGACAGTGATGGTATCATCCTGGCCAAGAGCCAGCGAAAACGCAAGTGCCAGAGCCAACAAGACGGACCAAAGCCTAATGCCGATGACCATGTTTGTAAATTATACACCTCGGTTGTCTGTTTTCGCGCGTCCCGGTAGGACTTGAACGAGCACAGTTGTGCTGTCGACAGCACGGGAGATCTTTGGACGCGATATGCCGATCGGGTGAGCTTCGATCTGTGCAACGACCGGTCATTTGCCTGGGTTGCGAATCAAATAGATTGGAGAGACATTTGCAGCGGCGCGACAGGTCGTCGCAGCCACCATCGACAGTGGCGTCTGATTGCGCTGGAGGGAGGGCAGACAAACGCAGATGCAAACGAGACGCGCTGCGGCGCAGACGGAAGGCAATGAGTGGAAGTCAGAGACAGAAGTGTAATATATGCAGGAGAAAGCCAGAAAGTAAATAACGAGACGAAGTCGTGGACTGTGAGAGTCGTGGAATTGGCGGCGGCGGCGGTGTTCGGAGGTATGGGTGTCGGCAGGTACATACTTTCCGTAGATTAGTACCTCTGGTGGCGGCGATAGGGCGCCTGCAGGATTAGACGTGATAGGTCTAAACCCAAACTCATGTTGCTTCAAAAGTTCAACCTCTCATTCAACCACTACATACCTACCTAAGTCACCTCCAGCTGTCATACATTTAGATACTCGCTCGTTTAGGTATTCTGCTTCCCGAGATCCTCAGGTGCTATGTAAAATTGGGAAAATCTGCCGCATCGCGTCGCACCGCCCATCTCTTCAACTCATCCCGTCCCGCCGCCCAAATCGCCGACGAAACCATAGGGAGCCTATTTTGGCCTGCTTTAAATGATTACAAACACAGGCCGAACACCAGCTACCAGATTTCCTTGTCTGATGCTCAGCCGCCCAACGAGGTGTCCGGCGGCGGGAACCCGAGTTCATTTCCCTAAGCTGTGCTGGTCGAGATTCCCTCCCCGCCGAAATCATTGCGCCTTGCAAACGGAACAGCCCAGATCACCTCGAATCGGAGGTAAGTTTCAAGGCTTCTCGACGTGGATTAGATGTAGAGATAATGGGGTCAAGCCCGTCGGAACTACCTATCGTTGTGTGTGTTTGAAGTAAGCAAACCCCTCGAGCTCGTGGGCTTTCCTCGCTGGAGCGTCGGGGAAAATTCCCATGAAAGTCCCCAGACGTTGTGGCATCTTGTTTCAGTCTCAATCTATTTACGCATCCGTCTCGATGGAGTTGATCCATCTGTTTGGACCGCAGCTTTCATTTGGATCTCCCTATCATAGAGTTCTTTCTTGTCTCTTATTTTCTTGAAAACTCGCTCATCAAGGCCAATCATGAACACACATATGGCGCATTTTCTTCAAGATGCGGCATATCATCGGAGTCGTATGCCTGAGTAAGAACTGCAACTGCCAGGTTTTTCATGCATTGTATATTGTTGTTCAGGCAGGCTGAACTATGGCTCATCATGCATCCATGCCGGAATTGATGACATTAGCCTAGTAGATAGATATATGTGTTTACTGTTCATACAGTCCAAAGACCACGCGACGAATGGCTGTGATCGGACAGTCCACTTGCTCATTATTCATATCATGTCCATTCATTATATCTCCTCCATATCCTCCAGATCATCCATGGGAGGGAAATCGCCAATTTCCACCCGTTCTGGTCGCACAAAGACACCGTGCTTCATGGAAGAGGGCTCACCCCAATATCTATTGCCATTGATACTGCCGTCGTTCTTGCCAACTGGCTCATCGAGCTGAACTCCTACCCATTGCCCAATGCCATTGGGAATCTCGGAGACTTCGCCAACGTATTTCACGACCCCACGTCTGGTATCCTCACCGCCAACACGGCAACGCTTGCCGGTTTGGATGCCCCGCCGACGCACCTCTTCTTCCAAAGCGTCCAATCTGGCTTTCTCTTGATTTGGGGCGTTGGGATCGAACCGGCCAAGTTTTTGCGCCTTCTTCCACGCTAGGACCGAGTCGGACTTTTTCTCATATTCCTGCTCGGGCATCACATACTTGTCCACGGCGGATGTGTCGGTGTAGTTGGGCCGTGCCGAAGGAGGTCGTGTATCCGCCACCTAGTTGCAGGAACGAGCTGTGTCAGCAAGCAACTCGTTTATAATAGTTTTCTATGACGTTTGTCTCTTTTAGTGTGTCACCGTGCATGCAGCCCATTCTGTTATATCCTGGCTCAAGGGGCTTGGGAATGGCACACATGTAGATCGACAACTACAAACGAAGAAGACAAAGAAGACGGGCAAGCTGAATTGAGAAAGTGAAAGTCGGTGTGCTTCTCAAAGATGGATCGGGTTGGGTGAACGGATCCCCCAATGCCAGTAGCTTTGGCTGATCTACTTAGATGAATGGCAGACCGATTGATCCCCCAGCTGCCTAGCACAAATCCTGACGTTGCTGTGTTGGACAATGGACTTGAGAAATACCCTACAGACCTGACAGACTAAAACCTCATCATCACAAAGGATGCAGACAAACGCTTCGCTGCCGGACGGATGACTTGTCTGTCCAACCCCACGCCTCACGCGCGCTCGAGTGGCGGCCCAAGCCGCCACTGGAATGTCTCGGAAAAAGAAAAAAAATACTCTATCCAGAACTTACATGCAGCTCTGCGTAGGGTGTCAGAGGATAGCTGAACAACTGGGTCTCGTCCTCGTTTGCCGCCTGGACCGGGATGGCTTCCGAGCCTGCTGATGCCTTGAGACTGAGTCTCTGGGCGAAAGAAGGGATACCCGTTATAGGTTCAAGCTTTGTTTTGAGAGTGCTGATAGACCAGGACGGTGTGATGCGCCGCTCGGACGCCGAGTTTTCTGAAATCACCTGCAGAGGAACATCGGCCGTGGCCATGTTTGCAGAGACAAGGTGGGGATGGCGCGCTGGTTTTGCGTTGTGAAGCTGATATCCGAGCCGGGACTATGAAATCTCAGGCTTGAGCGTGTTGGTGGAATTACTGCAGAGTTCAATCGGCTAAGTGAGAGCTTTAGAAAGCTACGTGGAAGGATGCTCTGCCAAGAAGACCGAGATAATAAGGCGTAGAAATCGAATCGTGTGGTCACTGGTGACAACCTTGTGCATGCGAATCCGCTGTGTGAATGCTTGGCGCAACGGAGGAACCAAGAGGGGAAGGAATGCGGGTTGTCTCAGCGGGTGGGGCCGTCTTTCACGGATGGAGCTGGTACCTATTTTTTATGAACGTAGCGAGGTCCAGACTTCTAGGAGAGGTGCATGTCCATGCTTCCACAAGCACAAATCTTGCCTTCTTCTGGACTTTCCAATGTCCATGGCTTTGTCCTACATGTAGTTCAGCCATGCCTTGTCCTCCCTCTGCTGCCGGAAAATCGAACGCGAGACACTCGTCGTCACAATTCGACCTGCCGAGGGCCGTGCCTTTTCGAGAGAGCACACACCTATCCGTATCATGTACGGCTTCAAATTACGACACACGAAATGCTTGCTTTTTTCCCATGCTCTCAATGCCAAGATGGTCTTGTATGGCTTGGATCTGCTCCAGACCAGATACGAATGCTCACAAGTTACAATAGGCCGACATGAACTGCCTTCTTAGTTCTTACCCTGCCGTCATGAAGGCGTCGGGAGGAGATGTTATTCAGGAGCGAATGCGAATGCGAATGCACGACAACCAACATTGATAATGGACCACATATGGAAAAAGTACAGAATATTATTGCCTAGGATGTCGGAAATGCGCCCCGGTTGGCTCTGCATCGCCCAAAGCTTTCAACGCACAACTTACCTACTCCGTACTCCGTATGGCGTTTACATACGTAATCGATCGCTGCGCTCTTCACCGAGGCCGGGCCTGGAGGCTGGATCTCAAGTTCAACAAAGGCTCGGAGCAGGGAACAAGAATGGAGGAAGATCACCACGATATGTAATGCTACATGGCCCGAACCGATGGCACCGGCTGTCCATCCCAATGGTTCGCGCCTTTTGCTGGATACACCACCAGGATCCGCAAAACTGGGTCACGCTGTGATGCAGATGGGCATTACGCAGGGGGGGGGGGGGGGGGGGGGGGTCATATTACGACGCGGAGTTGAATTGCTCTCGTGGGCAAAGATTCTCACGCGGGCCGTAAGCGCGCCTGTCAACAAGCAAGCCTGGATATGCAGGGTCACAATCAACCATGTAGGTACTCCGTACATACATATGCGCTTGCGCCTTGTCGGCAATTGCCCCCTCCAATGCCGACGACATCCCTCGGCTGTTTGGATTCGCGGCTAGCACTGCGCCATCATCATGGAAGTTCGTCAAATGTCTCTGGTTTGTCATGCATTCATTCAACTACATACTTGTCTACGCATGAGCCTGTCGGCATGCTTAACATCGTGGGCGAATTCCCAATAAGCGTGCAGTTGAACTATCACTTTCTTGTCCAAGACGACTCAAACAATGAGTTTCAGGAATGACAACTTCACAGAGGCATGGACATTAAGCGCTTTGGAGCAACCGCTTAATGGATGCTCCATCTGTGAAGTTCAAACTTAGATTCTGCGAACACCAGTTACATTCACACGGATACTCTTATCCACATGGTGGGTTCATGCCGCTGCGTAGCGCATCGAACAACGTCAGGCCCTCGATCGAGATGGGAAGGGAGGAGAGGGGGGGATTGAAGGTTCCCTTCGCCTCCGGGGCCCCAGAGATGGGGACTCGTCTCTGGGTTCGATGCACTGATACGAGATGGGACGTCCAGGCACCTCTCGTTCCACTGACTCCACGATGCCCGCAGAAGTCCGGCTCCCTGGTAACGGGTCTCGCTCGAACGCTTCCCCGGAGTATGCATGTATAGTGGGCGAGCGGGTGTACCTAGGTAGGTATGTATGTACATACATACCTATGGCAAGAACGCACTCCGTAGGTAATGAACAAGCCCCGGCCCCCGTCTGCGATGTCCGGTGAAGATCGAGCTCACCGGACATGTGTATGTGCACGGTCGTCGGTGGTGTACATATGCGGATATTTACTTTTGTCGTGAAGAGGGGAACTAACGGGTATGAGATGAGGGTGGGTAAGGGATCAAACTCACGGAGTTGGTCCGCCTTGCTTTCATTGGACGATTTGGGAAACAAGCATCAGCAGCCTTGAACATGAAGAAGAAAAGAGTGATCGCCTGTTTCCTTTCCTACATCCTTTCTTTTTCTCGGTCCATCTTTTTTTTGGTTTGCTTTTGTTCATCAGGCTCCCACGTCATATGTTACAAGGCCAAAAATCTCAGTGATACTTGACGAGGTAGGTAATCTTGCGATAGGTACTCTGTAGTGTTCTGAATTATTAATATGTACCCGAACCCTGGTACATATGCCGGGGCGCAGTTCAAAGGCAACAAGCCCACCTACATACGGAGTATCCTCTCTCTCTTGATATCCAAGGTGAAGTCGTATCTTATTTCTTTTTCTTTTTCTTTTTTTTTTGTCAAAGCCTGCGTGGGTGGTTCTGAAACAAGTCGTCGCTCAGACCTTGCCCCAAGATGTTCACAGGTGATGTTGTCTGGGTACGGGTGAACTGATCTTGAAGGCCGTCGCTTCGCCATCCTACTGTCTAAGTGGCGCAGGAAGGATTCTCGGCACAAAAAAAAGGACGCAATGCCTATAATACATGATGTTTGTATGTGGAGTGACGTCTGCTGCAGCATATCCATGCCCATTCGCTATGGACGCTGTCTTATCGGCTGATTTCTTAGCCACAAACCTGAGCGTTGGGAGAGCGGTGACATGGAGGTGGAAGAATGGCTTATCAAAAAGCACTCCTAACTCCCTTGCAATGCCACCTTGAATCATTTGACTTGAGCCTGCTGCAAATGTGCATCCTGTGAGCGCTCCATGCTGATCAACGCCCAGTGACTCGCTCGGCTTTGATAATAAAGAATGTAAAGAGTTAAGAGACCAAGGGCAGGAACATTGTATTATAACCACTTGTTATAGGATGTATTTCAAAAGGTTCCTGTAGCGTATGTGTCGGCTGGCCATGGTTTGGTTTTGCTCAAAGATGCTGGGCGAGTTCTTTATTACCGGGTTCGGGGGTTTTCGGTCGTGGGCTTCACATTCTGTATAGTAACTCCATACATTGGATGCTTGCGTGCGTATAAACAGAAGCCGAGCTCTTACTAGCTCTACATAGGTTCATAGAAAGTGCATTACATACTAGATAAAATCAGTCATGGCATCGCACGATCGACTCTGCAGTGGGTGCAGACGGTGCAGAGGGGATACAGAATCCAAAACACTGTCTCAGCCCACCCAAGCACGACAGCTCCTTTCCTCTGGACAAAACTGGCTTTTTTGGCCCGGTCCAGCATGTCCTGGCTGGCCTACAAGCAAACAAACAAGGACTTCTAAGCAAGAACAATAGGGCTTCAGCGTTCTGTTTGCTCCCTATTGATACAACATCACGGCTCTCTCGCACTCTTATTCATGCACCCCTGTCTCTACTGTGCAGCCGCGGACCCCTAGACCCCGCGGAGGCCTCTAACAAGGGGTTGTCGTGAGAAAGAAAAGGCCAGGCCAGGCGGTAATGGCACGGGAACAGCGTGCTTATTACTCGTGACCAAGACTCTTTTCACACAAGGGTGGTGAGCCTTTTCGGTATGTATGCAAATCACTTTTAAGTTTGGATCTATCAAGCAGGCATCTCTTCGCGAAGAAGAGCACAGAGATGCGAAAACAGACAAATTATTGAGGCGGGGTGATATCACGACTTGTGGTCCTCCGGCGCAAGGCACGCAGGAGAGGAGGTTCGTCGGAGCAATATTGACTCCCCATTCCCATGTCAAAATCGGTTACACAAATCGCCGTCACGGCTTCAGATCTCGGATAGGTATCATGCTTACATACATACATACCTATGTACCTATAATAGGTAGGGTAAGTTGAGAGTAGGTAGTGTGCACCCAATGAAGACCGTACCAATGGGGCCACTTTAAAGACGAAGATCGGGCCTCAATTGGGTGGTGTATGTACGACGCAGTGCGAAGAATGTGACGAACGACTCGGAACGAGCAGATCGTCGTCTCGCAGCGTCCCACATGAATGAATGAATGAAGTGAATAACAATAAAGGTTAGGTAGTTATTTTGGCATTGTCCCGATTTTTCTACGTGGACACGCGATACACCAACCAAACGGCCACTTCTTTCGTCATCGGCCCTTGGTGTGTTGGTTTGTTGGTGGAAGCCGAAGCCATGCTTCAACGTTGACCGCCATTTATTTCTCCAGTTGCGACAAGGTCGTGCGGCAGGTCTTTGCGGCAAGTCGGGGATGCTTCCGGAGACGCAAAGCCGTAATGCAGCGTCAAACGAGTTGAGGCGGAGGGGGAGGGAAACGTCGTCATCTTTGTTCGGCGTTCACGGTCCACCTTCTTTTTGGGGGAAGGGCCTTTCGGGTCGGGCCTCTAGATCCTTGAAACAATAGCAGAGGCAGATGAATCTTGGTGTTGGTGCAAGATATTGCCACGGTATGTATGTACAGAGATGGAAGTTGAGAGAGGAGGAGAAGATGACGAGTGATGTGAGCCAGTACATTAGGTACATAATTGGTTTGGGCGGCCAGAATTGGAAAGTGGGGTTTGGAGTTTGACGTCTACCAGGTACGGAGCAAGTTATGAGGAGGTACATATGTATGTATCTTAGGCAGGTTAGGTACATGTAGGTCGTCAATGATGGTGGTGAATAAAGAGGGACAAGGATTCCAACGAGGACAGCCAGATATCACACAGACTTTGCCTGAGCCGGTTCTCTCGTGATGGCAGTAAGTGTACATATGCGCAGATAAATTGGCTCCTACTGCCGTTCATTTCCTATGCCAGATGCCGTCTCGTACATACAGGTGTGTAGGTAGGACGAGGAGCCAAGACGTGGTAGATCATAGATGCCATGCATGATGCATCTCGCGTGGCTGAAGAACGATTCATCGGATTCGCTCGAGACGCCAGTACATAGGTAGCTGCAGCAGGCGGTCGGATCGACAACAAGCGAACATGAAGGTTTCCCCTGCGCAGAAAAGTCTTGGATTGGACTTCTGCGTTCGAAAAGGGCATCGCATTTTTTTTTTCCCAAGCGCCCCCGAGATTCGATTGCACCGGAACCTGATGCAGAAACTGCTGCAGGCGGCCTTGAATTACAGAAGTACAGCAAACGGAAGTCATAGGATAAGAGGCCGGGTATGTACATACTTGCTCTGTTCATAATGTACCTAGATTCGCGTCTTGAGCGCCTGTAGATACAATTGTGGCTGGGAAAAGCCATCAACAAGGGAGTCTTAGAAACCGGGAACGGCCCCCACCTCCTAATCGCCCGCATGGCTCGTCTCTGCGCCGTCTATGAACCAATCAATACATACCTATCCGGCCCCGGCACTGTGGTTCTGTTTGCTCGGGGAGATCCAAGTACATACCTCCTACATAAGCGACCTCTCCGTAAACTTGTTTGGGAGACGAACGAGGGGGGGGGCTGGCAAGGCAAGGAGTTGCCAGATGGCAGGCTACGAAATCTGCGTCTGCGTATATGCTGTGTTGGCATGCGAATACTCTGTACATACATGCATTCGTCGCCACGATGTCACCAATTTGCAGTTTCAGGCGACAGCAAACGGCGAACGCCAACACCAAGCACATCTTTTTAGAAGGTTCGCCGCCGTACAAGCAGCAGGTAAGCGGACGAGCGGATGCGGTGGATGGATGAGGAATTCCGCAGACACTTCGGAAACGCTTCGGAAACGCATTGATGGAGTCAGGGGGTGTGTGAATCGTGATTGACCGTTGAACGCCGGAACATGGCTTAATGGGTCCACGGTCCGTGAAGGCGATCCAATCAGCTTATATACAACTGCATGAGCCGATCTCGTAGGAAGGGCTACACGAACCTACCCCCTCCATCTATCTGACAATGACAACAATTGCATGATCGGAAGCCCAAGGTAAGGCATAGGCAGGACAATCATAATGATGCCAAGACTCAGCATAGATGGGCGGTGATGAGCAGCATCGATGTCAACGCTACAGACGAGGTACAGGTGCTGCTTACCAAGTCACGACAAAACTTGAGGGAACGTCACTAATACAGTCACGAGAGGTGGTCACTGGTAGTGCATGAATTGAGTCAGTCCGGGGAACCCATACCACATGGACAACAAACGGCGGAAGCAACCAAACAGAGACAATCCATACCTAGAAAAAAGGTGGTACCTTATCCTCGATCAAGACCTGGGCTACATGTCTGCGACGCAGAAACGGCAAGGCGGGTTGGCTGGCATTGGAGAAATAACGGGGTGCGTTTCAGTATGTATAGCTCATACATGTTCGTACGTACATGCGCATAGGGCGCCAGTTCGTCCATTGTCTAATCTGTGCTGCTTGGCCAGTGCCTGGAGGTGTGTTTGCTAATGGCGTTGCAATGCATGGGAAGGGTGAGGGGGCGAAAAAAGGTTCACAGGCCCGGCGAATATATGTAAGAGAATAGACGCGGGATTGTCTGGGCAAAGGCGGGTATTGACGAGCCGTCGCTTGCTGGTCCTTGCTGTCCGGCGGTGCATGGGCTTGACTCTTGAGCCTTGGAGAGGGAGAGAGAGAGAGTGTGTGTGAGAGAGAGGAAGATTCACACGGACCAGACCGCTTCCATGTTCATGGCTGGTGGATTGTAATTTGTACATACCGCCACATGGAAACTTGGGATGTGACGCTGGGACCCGGGTGTTAAGTACCTACCTGTTAGGCGGATTCTCGTCATGATCGTGGGAATCTTATGTACATTTAACATACCAGATACATAATAATAACATGGCTATGAGGTACATATGTAGTATGTACTCCGTAACGTGTTGTAACTTGTTGTTCCCTTTCCATTATAGTTCCAGTCCGAGTTCGCGCAAGCATGTCACCGGAGCGGGGCTTTTGAACTTTTCACTGCTGCCGGCGACGAGGCCAGTATCAAATTGTATCCTCTCCTCTGCCGCCTTGAGCCCAATTCTCAAACAGTGTCGCTGGTTGTATTCGCGCAGGTGAAGGGGGCATGGAGCTTGGCAAGGCCACACAAGCATGAACGCGGACAGAAAGGAAAACGCGCATGAACAATGGAGAGGGTTCACGATTTCGCGCCCAAGGAAAGCCTCCATTCGTGGCTTCTCGGAAGTTCTTGCTGTAGACGAAGTGCATTCCGTCGTGCGTCCCGCTCGGGCAGCGTTCTCTTTTTTCGGTTCGCGAACCGGTGTGAGCGCGGTGGGTAATTACTAATGGGATTTTTTTTTTCTTGGCTTCATCCATGGCCCGAACCCTCGTTCGATCAACGCGCTTCCGAGGCCCCGTCCCCAAGCAACCCCAGCACAAACCAACCGCTTCCCAGTGCCCACGCGGTCTGTCGGGAATGCGCGCGTCCATGATCCATCCATCATCCATGGAGCCGACGGAGAGAGCGCCACAGCCGGGTTTGTCTGGGTCGACTCCCTGACTCCCTGGGACTCGGGAGAGCTGGGAGAGGGCTGCCCACCACGAGAAGCCGGTTTGGTTGCCGTTGCCGTGGGCGCTAGGCAAGGTCCAAGCCGACGCTACCACCAGTCTGAGGCTTTAGCGGACCCGGCCGAAGACTGTGAAGCCGTTATGTTCTGTTAAGCAAGGCCACGATGAATGGGTCGAGCATCTTTCTCTCTCACCGACTTGTATGCCTTGGCTACCTAAATACCTATGTACTGTAGTCTGTACGGAGTAGTCTGTACGGAGTAGTCTGTACGGAGTAGTCTGTACATCATCCCACTGCACGCACGCATATGGATACATACCGTGGACTGCTATGGCCGGTACGCCTCTTCTGGCAAGAGGAACATTGATGATGAGGACAAGTGGTCTCCGAAAAGGAAGAGGGAAATATGTATGTAAGTATTCGTACGCCATAGTTCGTAGACCTCGTTGTCGTTGTCATTGTCGTTGACGTCGTTGGCATTCCGTCATTCATCACGCGCCAGACCGGGGCCCATGTACGTGAGGTTGTCCATGAACCCACCTCAGCGCAATCTATTCAAGCCTTTCTATGTACTTTCTTTTGGTGGGAGCACCTACGGAGTATACTCCGTACGTACTCCGTAAATACTTCTTTCTTTTTGGGACTACAGAGTACTCCGTAGGTAAATGAGCATCGATCGTGTACGGAGTAGGGGCAGATGGCAATGGAGTCATGGATAATGGACGGACCCTTTGGAGAACTTTTTGCCTTGTTCTTCTTTTTTTTTTGCTTTTTCCCCAGTCATAATCCAATTGCCTTATATAATTCACCCCATTTCTCTATGGCCGTAGGTACCTATAGGGAGGGGGGTTCCCGCTGCAGAAAATGACGGGTGCTACATGTACGCCCCCGAAGCCCCCGAACCTCATCACATTTTTTAGCCCCCCTTTCTTAATCAGCATCTCGCGGGTTCCCCTCATCACCAAAGTTCTGGTACGAACGCACACGCGCACACCCTGTCTCATCCCTCCCGCGGGCCCCTGATGAACGGCTTTTGCTTTCAATGGACCGCCGTAGAGAACCCAAATACCTAGTTCTCATGGTAGGAACGTACTGGTCTGGGCAGCCCTATGTCGCTTGGCTGCCAGGACGTCGAAGCTAACAAGATGCAAACAGGGTTGGCGGATGCCTGGAACGTGGCGGAATGCTTGGTGATTCACACATGGTGTTTCTGCCGTGCCTCTGTTTGTTGAATCTTGATGGCCCTTCTGAAGTGAGCACTGAGTGGAGAGTGGGACGTCCGTCGCGAATTGACCCAGACGAGGAGGCAGAGTTCGACTTGGAATCTCGGAATCTTGATCACCGACACAAAGCCGCCTCATCTGCTTTATTACTGGCAGCAGTCGGTGTCCGCGGGATATCCAGCGGATCTCGGTTCGTTCATGCCAGTGTCGGTGTCGTCTTAATGCCGTGCGTCTAGGTAGTCCCTTCTGGCCCCTGGGAGCCCTTTCCTCGTCCCTCGCGAGTCGCGCCTTCCATTCTGCCCTGCCGAACCGTCTGATGTGATGTGACCGATTGACGGATTGGCAATTGCTGGGCCATAGTGCCAGGGCTCTTTCCAAATACGTAGACTTTGACTGGATCGTATGCCTACGGAGTACATTTCCGGCAATGTCTACTCCGTACACACGCCCCCCCCCCCTGGATACCTACCTCCTACTATGCAAGATGCACTTCTTTCGCCAACCCCCAATCGATTCATCGACCGATTGTCTTAGCTCTACCCACCACACACCAGAGGAAACTGGAAAGAATGCTTCGCTCGCACATATGCGTATGCACACGTTGCCTCGAGCACGCTGTGCGCACACGCACAGGACAGGCACAGTCACGAGCAGACACGCGTGGATTTTATACATCAGAAGATGCAGACCGACCCAGTGGCCAAACCTCAAACGGTCAGACGACCGGATGAACGCAGAGAGAGGCAGAGAAAGTCTCCTCAAGGCCACTCCAGTGCTCCATGCACGCGCATCATCGCATGACGCACACTCGCGAGTCGCAGCAGTAGGAGCAGCAACAATAACAACAACAACCAACAGCAATATGTAACAACGACAGTGACAACAGGAACAGCAACAGCGACAACAGCAAAAGCGGAAGCAGAAGCAAAAGCACTCCAGTGCCAGCTGAATGGCCCTTCATCCGTCCGTCCGTCCGTCTCTGCTTTGGTTTGCTTTTCCCAAGAACATCATGTACACATGTACATCATGGCATATCATCATGGCAATGGCAAGGCTGCCTGGAACCCCTGCTCCTCCATCCTGGCCCATCTCGGGGACCAGTTCTTCCATCTATTACAACACACACACAAATCGAACAAGCAAGTTCCCGGCTGCAGGCCCCCCTGTCATGGTTGATGCCTCATGCGACCGCGCGACTGACGTCTTGTTCAAACTGCTTGGTTTCCACTTCCTGCCGGCCGTCTTGGCCTGGAGTTCAAAGAGCCCTTCCCTCGGTCTCTTAGACGTACTTCGAGTTATGCCACCACCATCACCACCAGACTGGCCACCGTCTCGACCCTCGACTTACTACTCGTCATTGCTTGCTTTCTTTCCGGTTGGCCGACTTCTTATACTGATCAACTACCGACTACAACTTACCACCAACCGGCCATTCCTAGTTGCCAAGCACGCTTCCTCTGTTTCATCCCGGTGCTCAGCATTGCGCAGTCCCGGCCACCCGTTCACCAAGCTGCTACGTCTTGCCCAACTCTAGTCTCTCCGTTCTGTCAGGCCTTAACTGCATCACTTCTTCAGACGTCGTGGTTCCCTTCACTCGTGGCTATCATCTTCGTGGTGCATGTTTGACCCCAGAATAGCCAATCACCACCTTAAACGCCACTATCCAAGGACGATTAGCAGGAGTCGTTTGCATGCATGAGCAGCCCGAGACGTCTACTAGTCTGTTTATACCTCTTCTGGTAGAGCCTACATCTCTTTTCTTTACGTCTGCCTTGCATCTCACCTGCAGCTTGCGCAAGGCGTGAAACCATCTTACGCCAACCCCCCCCCCCCCTCCACGTCCTGTCCCGACTTGGCAGCACCCCCCTCGTCTTTATCGACATCCCGCGGCAAACGGCTCAATAAGACTGAGTTGTATTCTGTTTGACTTCAGTCCATATCCTTGTCACTGTTGTCTCCTGTCTACTTCTATTACAACTATATAAACAGCTCATCCGGGGGTGTATCCTGACTTCACGCCAAGCTTCTTCGCGGTAGGATTGGCTTGATGCTACCAGCTCGCGGTATACAGACAGACATCTAGCGGCAGAAATAAGTCGTTTGCATACGCACAAACAAGACATCGTACTGTCTCGTCATCATCAGCCTGGGTATCGGCACATTACGGCTACACGCCAAAGAGCCAACTCGACTTTCTTGCTTTGTGTCTTGGTACACTGCATTGTTTGAGTGACTTGGTTCTATTCGCCCCTCATTGTCGAGGAACTTGGCCCTCATTCTCCTCAAGGGACTGGTCTTCAGTCTCTTCTAGGCACTTCGCCCTCGTTTGTCCACGAACTTCCGACTTCGTGTCCGTATCAAACCTCCTTTCTTGGCCTTCCTCTTCACGCATCGCGTTTTGATATCCCGTTCGACTATTTCTCTGGATATTCTATTCTTCATCTTCCTCTTACATTCACCGGGGCATCCAGCAGGAGTCGGAACATCTCAGCCCAACATTCATACAATTTGGGCTGTCAGCTCGAAGATCTGCTCTTTCGATAGTCGGTCTTTCTTCCACGAGCAGCCGTACATTTTCGCTTTCCATAGCGGCGAGCTCGGCGTAAACGTGTACTACCCTTCTTAACGGACGCCGTGGTGCTATAAGCGGCGACACCATCAATACTGTGGATATTGCTTCTTCTCTAGGCTGTTCCGACTCATACGAGTCCCAGTGCCATCTTCTACGATACTCACACGATCTGTTGTTGTCGCAACACCCGATTACAATGATTACGACTCGAGGGCCACCATTGCCTCCCCCGGTATCATTGGCATCGCCTCGGCCAGGAGCGTCTGCATCTAATACAGCTCACTCCCGGCGTAGTATGCAGTCTCCAAGAGGCAGTCAACGAGTTAAGAAGCAAAGTAAATGGTCGGCAGAGGAAGACGCCATCATTATTGGACTCAGAGGGGCTGGCATGAAGTGGGAGGACGTCTCGAAGCGTTTGCCTGGGAGAAGTGCCATCAGCTGCCGGCTGCATTATCAAAACTATCTTGAAAGACGAAGCGAATGGGACGAAGAGCGCAAAAATAAACTAGCTAGGCTGTATGAAAGGTGAGTCACGATATGCCGAGCAAGACGAGTGCACAATGTACAATTCCGACGCGTTTCTCATCGCTCAACGCTCACAAGCCTCAGGTTCAAGCCAGATATGTGGTCCAAGGTTGCAGAGGAGCTGGCAGTGCCGTGGAGAGCAGCCGAGGCGATGCACTGGGCCTTGGGAGAGGCAGACATGGCAAGAAGAGCCGGCGTCATACCCTTTGCCCTGGCCGCCGCCAACCTTGAAAGTGGCCCTCGAGCAGCACCGACGACGCCTCGGACGAGCTTCCAGTACCAAACCCATGAGCCCATGAGTCGCAACATCACCCCGCCATCTCCTCGGTCAATCTATCCCTCTCGACACCATTCCATCTCGTCGATGCCTGGTCAACCGCCGCCCCGAGTCGGTGATACTGAGGTACAACGAAAAAGACACAATCAGCAGAACCACCCCCAGAAGCAAGACCACCAACAGCAGAACCATCAGCAACAGAGCAACCAGCTGCATAACCACCACCAGCAGATTCACCAGGAGCAGAACCACCACCAGCAGATCCATCACGAACAGATCCACTACCAACCGGTCCAGGTCCACCACCACCATCAGCAACAGAACCACCAGCAAGAAAGTCACCAGCATCAACGCCACCACCAGCATCAATATCAACATCAACACCAGAATCGGCAGTATCAGCACCAAGAACATCAACAGTCACAGCCACAGCCACCATCACATTATCCTCCCCCTCCTCTGTCCCAAGGTGGATCAGGGCTCACGACGCACGAATCATTGACGGATCATGGAGATTTCTTTTACACTGCTGGCTCTGGCGGACGCGACCTTGCACCGATTCAGCCCCGAGAACAGCCTCGAAATCCGGGGCCGTTGCCAAGTCTTGCGGAGCTCACAACAGGCGTCAGTCCATATTCAAGCGCCATTGATCGTCCACCTTCGAGAAACACGAGCAGGAGCACCTTGTCTCTGCAACTCTCGCCAGGCTATCAGCAGCACGTGGATTTAACTAGCACGAAGCGACGCAGCTTGGACGTGTTGCAGCGAGAAGGAAGTCTTCGACGCCGACTGGGCTGAGGCATGTCAGTGGGTAAAGCAGAGATTATTGAATAGACTTGCAGCAATCTTGCAGAAATCTACAAGTGCCGGGCGCCACGTATAGGCAAGCCGGCAAGGAGCGAGGTCAAATGAGGTTATAACCCGATTTTTTTGCATTCTTTGAGTCGTTTTATGTCTTTTTTGGTTTTGAAAAAGAGACGTCTTTGTTTTTTGAGTCTTGGGAGCGAATAGAGATATCATAATGGGCGTTTATCATTCACAACACGTTTCGTTTGAACTAAGGCATGTTCACTCGCGGCGGTCTCAATGGGAAAGAGAAGCAGTTTTGTAACACGGATGGGTAGCTCCCTCGAGCGGGTGATAAGGAAGATTCGACGATTGCGACGAAGAAGAAGACGGTGGACATTTACTTCCATTCTGATGATGATGATTATGATGATGACAACACGGAGGTGTACCGAATTGGGGCAGACTACACTGCCTAGGTACAGTAGACCAGGCTGGACTATTGCAGAGTACCAGACTAGCTAAAATAGATCACAAGGCGAACGAAACACCCTGCCCGTCCATAAATATCGTTCCGACACAACAAGAAAAAGCAACAACAACACTAGGTAACAGTGAACACTTCCAAAGAGCGCCCCTGGTGGAGTTTCCCCCAAGCCTACGAATGATTTCGTATTACCTAAATAACTATAGCCAAGCATCCATCCAACTCCCAAAAAGCAACGAGTCTTTTTAGGGTAGGCACTGCATGGGTAGGTAGGTATCAAATTCATAGCACGAGCCCACCGTTCTGTTCCCCCCAATTCGACGAACTACTTCTCCCGGTTCCCGTTTCCTGTCAGGGTCTGATCCGGAATTGGCTGGGGTTTCATTTTCGGCCGAGTTGGGGGTGTATAACTATGAAGGGGGGGGGGGGGGGGGGGGTACACCGTGTTTATGTACATACTCCGTAGAGGGGCTTTACTACCTACCTAGGTATTCTGGCCCGTCTGTGCAGGGCCCGGGGTTTGTTTGTTCTCTTTACGCCAAGACCGTACTTAGGTACTCCGTGGGTAACTGATGTATGTATGTACATACCTATGTACTATTCGTGATCACGTACTCCGTACGATTATTAGGGAGAACTTAGAAAGGGGGGTTGCCCCGTGGTTCATCAGGGATGGGGGATTTACCTAAGAGGCCCGGCGGAAGAGGGGGGGTTGCTATTATTTCCTGACTCGGACGACGGGATGTAGGGTGTGCCATGTGGTGTAGGGGCGGGCTGGTCCGGTTTTGGGCCTCGGGTCACGAGGGACGAGTACGTTACAGATTTATGTATGTACATGTGTACTTATGTACTCTGTGAGGTGATTTGTTTCTTTCTTTTTTTTTTTTTTTTTTTGGCAAAAGTAATTTGCTTCTTATTACGGAGAAAGTTAAACCACTCTTAGGTATACCATGTTGTTTTACTTTGTGGGATATTTATACATTTGCGTGTTGCTTGGCATTTGTGTCTTTGTGTATCTACATATGTATTTATGTACATGTGCATTTGGGGTATTAATCTTTTTCCCCTATTTTTTTTTTTTTTCATCTTAATCTGCTCCTTCACTCCAAGGGCCGAACCTCATCACGCGTCGGAGACTCGGGGTTGGTGGTTCATGGTTCACGTTGTTGCGGACTCCGGGGTTCAGGTCAATCAGTTCACTCGCCCTGCCGGTCCTTGTCCTGCTGCCTGCCCGCTGCTGCTGCTGCTGCTGCCGCCGCCGCCGCCGCCGCCTCCGGCCTTGATAATAGCCCACCAATTATCCCGCTCGTAGCCGCTTTCGCAAACCTCGCCGCCTGCGTGCCTTGCATCTTCCTCTAACTCACCTTGTCGATAGAGGTGATAGTAGCGGTGGTAGGTCTGCTCAGCCTGTCCGCCCTGCCCACCCTGCTGGTCCTGGTCGTCCTGGCCGTCCTCCGGGGCCGGGGGCGGCTCATCAGCGGCGACGGCCTCGTTTGCGCCGTTACTGCCCTTCTTTCCAGCCTTTTGAGTCTGTTGGCCGGCCTTGTTCTTCTTGCGCTTCATCACCCACGGCACCAGTGTGTCCTGCTCGCATCCCTCGTGCCAGCCGCGCCTGCTGGTCCCTTGTTCCAGCGCCCAGACGTAAATCAGCGCGCGGCCAGTGTCCCGCCGCAAGCACCCCAATAGGGCTTGTATGGCGGCCCTGCGACGCTCCACGCTGGAGAAGTGGTGAATGACAGCGATGCAGATGATGAAGTCGGCGCTGTGAGGGCGGAAGGGCAGAGAGAGGGAGTCGGCTGTGAGGAGAGCGGCGGTGGCGGCATTGGTACTGTCACTGGTTGTGTCGTCTGTTGTGTTTTTAGGTTTCTCTTTGTGCTCTCTTGCGCCGTGTTGCTGCTTTGCCAGGGCGACTAGTGACGGAGACCGGTCCGAAGCGAGGATATGTAGCGCCGGATTCACGGCCAGGTACTTGCCGTTGCCGCATCCGATGTCTAGGCCTATGGAGGCTGGTGACTGGGAGAGCAGGAAGCTTTTGACAAAGGGCCAGGGCGAGTGGCGTGTTGCGCTGAAATGGGGAGCGATGGCTTCGTACACGGCGTGGACGTGGATGTCTTCGTAGGAGGACATTTCGCGTTCTCATCAATTTTGGCTTCTTTTTCTTTGCTTGCGGGGTACTAGCCCTTTTTGCCCTCTGTCTTACTTGCCTGCTTGCAAGGAGGGCATGCGGTCTTTGTGGGGAGTCTGTGAGCGAGGGCGAGGGCGTTGCGATGAGATTGCTGATGGAATGAATTGAGGTGCGCGATGAGAAGGTTTTGGTGGTTAGGTTTTGCACGTGCGAGATGAGGAATAGCACTGTGGGTGGACGTGATTTGTATGTACATATTCGATTGGTATATCTTTCTTGTGTTGCATGGCGCGTTGATGGGTTAAGATACAATATGTAAGCTTCTTGTTAATCATGGCGTTTCCCATCCTGTTTGTGATACACATTCGAATTCTATGTACAATAACCGTATGCAGTTATTTTCACTTTGCTGGACAAAAACGCCAACAAACCACGAACTTCTGCTCAGTCACCCACCCCCACCTTATTAATAAACCCCATCTTCTCATCACGTGCCCCCCCTCAATCCACCTCCGCAAAGGACACCCCCTTCCGTTCGTCCGACAAACTCTAATTGTCCGCCCTAAGGTTTCAACGTCGTGAATGTTCATTCTATACCTTTGTCATGTTCGTCCTCTTTCAGCCCACGCATGAATCAGATACTATGGTTTCTGCAGGAGTCCTCTGTACGACACGATCCAGGGAGAATGCCTGCGGCAAGATGTCATATGCGTGGTCGTATGTCCGTGTAACCCTTGACCTTTGCTAACCCTGGCTGTACCTAGTACGGATACTTTTCGTACGAGTCTTACATATGTTATCATTATTGTTCTTGATATCTCACTGATATTGGGAATCCTTTCTGGTAAAAGATGCGAAAACACAAATAAAGGAAATGAAGAGAACGAACCATTTTGCTAATTGCTATAGGTTTGCTTTGTCAAATTATGCATCTTTCTAGCCAGGGATGATGTGGTCCTCTGGTCCGCCTTGCCTCGCCTTGCGAGTTGCCTGGCCTGACGATGCCTTTTTCTCTCTGTTTCTTTCTTTTTTCTCACGTTCCTCTCGTCTCTTTCCTGCATGATGCAAGTGCAGTGCGTGCGCGCTATCAAGACGTTGCACCATGTTGTGGCCGTGCGACGGGAGAAAGAAAAAACAGCGTCTTTTCTGCAACGATGCTGCAGACGAGAACCCCCCATGGAAGGAATCATGGAAAAGCGGCCTCTCACACACAGAGAACAACACAATCATGCATGGACGGACGCATGGGTGGAGAATTGAATCATGTTCATGCGTGATGAAGCAAACCCGCTGCTACATACATACCTACCTACCTGCGCCGCGGGGGGTGTGATGGTGATCGTTCCACGCATGGAAAGGGGACCACAACCCGGGGGCGCAGGACATAACGACACGGACGGTGCAAGGAAAAAGGAAGACTTTAAATTTCGTCTCCGAGAGAAATCCGTCGCTCAGCTCAAGTGGCCTCACACCCTCGCGCCCCGAGACCCCCCCATCCCATCCTATAGCATCCTCATACGCACCAGGGACGCAAGAGCAGTTCATCTTCACGTTCATGCTCATCATCTAATATCGGCTACCGGCCCGGAAGTCACGTCCCCCGCTCCATCAGAAACAAACACACCCTCTCTGCTTTGCTTCTTGGAGTCCCTGCTGAGCAAGTTATTTGCTGTGTTTAATCCGGTTTTCCTTGTCATTTTGCCAGAGCCGAATTCATGTCTGTGAACGGGGGGGCAGTGAGCAGTGAGCACTCTGTTCTATGGTTGGTCCCTGCAAGATTATCTATATTAGATTTCCTATAAGATTCCCTGTGTATATGTTGGAGATCCATCGTTGGATGGTCGGGAACTCGGGATACATATGTACATACATATGTACTCCGTACTTGGTTCGATCACGAGGCTTCCGCCCTTGATATGTAACAAGATTTTCTTATTCACCAATAAGATTCAAACACCCCCTTTCGCCACGCTGCCAAGTAGCGCACCGCACTGCGCGTTGGAACGCATGCAATTAGATTAAGGGCACACAACAATCATGGCAATACGGAGTATACTCTGTAGGCATCGCTGGCGTAGGTACTTAACCTCCTAACGCGCGTGACACGAAAGCGGGGGCGGGCTGTGCAGAATTAGACTTTATTTGGCCGGTGGGGGAGGGATTTTCCTCTCTGTATTCGCACATATCGACAGTTGTTCTTATCACGGCGAGCTTTCTAGTATGAAAGTGGTGCTATTTGCTTTCTTTGGTGAGATTGCGAAGCAAAGGTAGGTAGAACGGGTGTACGGAGTATGATGTGCTTTTTTTCCCAAGGGAGAGCCCCCGATGATGCCTGTGTGTACGGCCACAGCACCGCTGTGCACATAAGGAGTACTCCGTATGCTTTCATGATGCTTCAAATCGGCATAACTCCGTGATCTACGGAGTACGATGCTACGATGCTACGATGCCACGAAGGTTTTGGCGAACCGGGCCATATAACGTGGCATAACAGAGTAGTTGACGCAACATGATAGTGCAACGCAGAAAACAGATTCCAGAACACAACTTTTACTTAAGTGCCATAGCATAACTCCGTAGTACATAACACAAATAGGGAATATGACATAATGTACGGAGTAACACAACGACACAACGCGAGCAACATAACAATCCCGAAAATACTCCGTACGCCGTATTCGTGGTGTATTACGATAATCGAAAACTATCTTTATCTTGCCATCTATGGAGTACCACGACCAAGACTACGTTCACAAGATATGTCCCGTCATGTCATTAGGCGCTTATAAACGTGAGGATCCGACTGTGATCGCTGTACATATCAGATAGCTGCCATACAGCGGCTCTTGTTGTTCATCCCAGGCATTCAAACCGCTTTGGAGAAGAAGCCTTAGGGGAGGACCACGAGGATATATACATACTGCCCTACTTCAGAGCCATCGTGCCACACAGGAACTAAATGACAAACAGAAACCGTGATAAAGACAGGAACAGAACCCCCTTGGAACCCCCTTGACAGTTCGCTGACCTAGACTCCTCTCGCAGACCCTGTTTTCATGACCTCTTCCCCGTGTTCAGCGAGCTCTCCGGATCAAAGTCGTCCGAAGTAATCAGCTCGGGATACTCAATGCCGCCCTGACGCAACGCCTCCTCCATGACCTGCATCATCGCCATGCTCTCCTCCCACGGCATGCCGTCGCTCTGAGGTCGTCCCTCGCGGATACACCTCGCGCATTCATCCGCCTCCCAGAACATGCCTTGACCCCATGAGCCCCTGTTGGAGTCCACGGGGATGGGGCACTCGACCACCTCGCCGTCGCCACCGGCATCCTTCTTTATAACGCGGTACGAAGTAGGCCGGTATGCCGGATGAGCGACCTGGATCTCGCCCCGCGAGCCCTGGATACGGATCGCAGGCGCGGCCGTCTTCTGTCCGTGCGGGGAGGTGCCCACGCGGAGAGACGCGGTAGCGATGCCAATGGCCTTGGTGCGAGGGAACTGGCAGATGACGCTGGTGTTTTCGTCGGCGCCCGTGTGGTACTTATTCATGGCGGCCAGCACGGTGGGCGTCTCCTTGGGTTGAGACGATGAAGATGACGAGGGCTGCAGATGATAGAGCGTCTGAAAGACCCATGTGAGAGGGTAGACGCCCAGATCGAGGAGCGCTCCGCCCGCGAGATCCTTGCTGATCATGCGATGAGAGTCGGGAAACGAGAGTTTGCCATCATCCTGATCGGCGTTTTCGTTGAGGGAGAGGTCAGCTATTACACCAACGGGCAGGTCCGCTTGTTAGTCAAAGCCCCGTCTACTCCAAACCTCGAACTAGCAGCACCTCTTCAAACATGTCCTTCTTGAGCTGGAGTACATACCCATGGTTCTGTATACCGTTCCAATTTCCCCCGAGGCAATCAACTCGCGCACGCGGATACTCAAGGGGAAGAACCTGGTCCACACGGCCTCCATGAAGAACACCTTTTTCGCCCGCGCCATGTCCACCAACTTGGCGGCCTGGCCGGCCGTCACGGTCAACGGCTTCTCGCACAAGACGTGCTTGCCCGCCTTGAGCGCCAGCATTGCATTCTGGAAGTGGTGGCTGTGAGGCGTGGCGACGTATACGATGTCCACATTCGGGTCGGCGACCAAATCCGCGTATGAGCCGTATGCTTTTGCGGAGGCGGGGCCATCAATCTTGGTGATGAAGGCGGCAGCGCGGTCAGGAGACGTGGAAGAGGCGACGGCGGCGATCTGGTGGGCCACATCGTGGACATGGCGGACCTTTGGATCGGTGAGGAGATCCTTGCTGAATGCTGAAGAGGACGGAGGGAGGTGTGAGTTGAACGAACGAAGGCCGCATCAAGGAACGATATTGCAGGGCTGGGGCGTACTTTCTGCGATGCCGCCCGTGGCCATGATGCCCCATTTCAGGGTGTAGGGTGTGGAGGATGCCATGTTGACTGGGTTGTCTTCTTGTATTGATCGTGAATCTGTGTCAACCGCTGCCGATTGTATGCCGTTGTCACAAGTTCGGGCGAATCTGGCATGAAACGGGGGGAGGCAATGTACAGTGTCCGCGACAGTGCCCAGAGCACAGTATGTGTCGCCTCGTTGCCATTCCATTGCATGATGATATCATCGTGGGCCGTTCAGCTCACCTCACCTCGCTCCACACGCCACGTCATGTCGTGTCGCTTCGCGTGGCCCATTGTGACAACTTGACAAGTTGACAACAAGGAGGAGAAACATAGGTAACCCTCCCTCTGGCTACATACCTATGTATGTACTACATTTCAAAATCAAACAAAGCAACTCCAAGACGTCCCAAAGTTCCCAACCGTTCTCCCTCACGCCCCGCCATCAGAAGCCCTTCCCCGCATCGCCAGATCGCATCCGCGCTCCAGATCCCCAAACCAGTTCGTCGTGCGCAAGCGCAACCTAAGACGCTGGCCGCTTTGTGTTTTACGTGCGTCTCCATGCAGACCGGCCCTGTATTGCAGAAGCAAATGCCTCTCAACCGTCTTGTCCAATCATCTTTGTCTTTGTGAACCACCGAACCACACGCCTCGCGTCGAAACCCGGTCGTTCCCTTCATGTGCCTCGGGTCTCACCATCTCCTCTCCAGCTCTGCCCTGCCCTGCCCTGCCCTCTCTCGATCGCCTGTTCTTGTGTCCCTGCCTCGTACACTAGCTTCGTGAAAGGGAAAGAAGACGGAGAGAAAAGAAGAAGACGAGACACAAAACACAAAATATACGCTTGCATCGTTGGGGTCTCGTGTTCATCATGGGGACGAAATACGTGCAGTCACAGACATCGCGCCTGTCCAGGGATCTGACCCTGCCGTATCCAACACGGTCCAAGATGCCGAAACTGGTCTACGGTACAGCCTGGAAGAAGGAAAAGACCGCAGATCTGGTGTACGCCGCCCTGAAGGCCGGGTTCCGCGCCGTCGATACCGCAGCACAGCCAAAGCATTACAACGAGGAGGGTGTGGCCGTCGGCGTCAAGCGGGCTGTAGACGAGGGCATCGTTAAACGCCAAGACCTATTTGTATGGTGTAGCAAACTCGCCCCCATATTCACATCTCATCTCTCCTTCATCACCAACACCCAACGTGGACCGTTTCCTAACAAAGCGTCGTCCAGATCCAAACCAAGTTCACTGCGCCCGCCGGCCAGAACCATATAACTCCCTACGACATCAACGCCCCCCTAATCGAAAAGGTCCACCAATCCATCCAGTCCTCGCTCGATAACTTCACCATCGGCGATGGCCAAGATCCCTACCTCGACTGCGTCGTCCTTCACGCGCCCATGGACACCCTTCACGAGACTCTAACCGTCTGGAGGGTCCTCGAATCCTACACCCCCCACAAGATCGTTAACCTCGGCGTCTCCAACACCACACTCTCCATCGTAGAGGCGCTCTACCACAACATGGCCGTCAGACCAGTCATAGTACAGAACCGGTTCTATGACGGCTCAGACTTTGAACACCGCATCCGCGCCTACTGTCGCGAAAAGCACCTCGTCTTCCAGTCCTTCTGGACTCTCTCCTCCAATGCCGATCTCCTCAGATGCGAGCCCGTCAAGTCGGTGGCGAAAAAGGCAGAGGTCGATCCTGTAGCCGCATACTACACGCTGGTCATCGGCTTGGGATCTATGTCCGTGCTAGACGGCACGTCAACTCTAGCGCACATGGAACAAGACTTGGAAGGCCTCGAGAAGATTGGTGTCTGGGCTGAGAGGGAAGGCAGAGATGATTGGGATGCCGCACTGGCGGCGTTTAAGGAAATCATTGGGGATAAGTGATGAATGCACAACGAGAAATAAGGCCATGTAATAATGCTGGGCTGACGAAAAGTCGCGACAAACGATATGCCAATTTTGCTTTTATTCTCTCTTTTCTTAACTCTCTTTGCCTTTACCCCCCCCCCCCCCCTCCCCCCCTCCCCTTTCTCTCGTTTCATTTTTCATGGCTTT
>SRPS01000156.1:0-69396 GCA_018360175.1 Claviceps arundinis
AGGAAGTTGTAGCCTGAATTGAAATGTGAGCCGCAGTTTGCTTGTTTGCTTGACGATTTGGAATAAAACTCACCGTCAGACCCACTTATTGGGAATTCCTTTTCAAAGTCTTTTCGACAACGACAAATAGGTAGCTGGTCAAATGCAAGATTGTCTATAAGCAAGCGACGGGGTTCAGCTTGTGTGATGGGTTGTTGGACGGTGGAGGATTTGGTAGGTGATGGTTGCTCGACAAAGAGGGAAATGTTCGACATTACACGCGCTTATTAGGTACCTAAGGTATAGAGTACATACATGAGATGAATCACGAGACTCGACTAGAGACTCTTCGAGAGGTCGAGGTTGTCGCTATTCGAACCACCAGCAGGGTACCCCACGTACCAATGGATTTTTTTTGCACCAACGCTTGCGTACGTGAAGTGGCCATTGCGCTTGCAGCAGGGGAAACCTTAACATTTATTACTAATAACATCCCCCCCAAGAACAATTCCACGTCCACCCTAAATTACTTTTTGAATCCCACGGGAGGTCTTTCGAAGGAGGCAGCAGCTACGGAGTTTGAGGCATGGCACGCCTCAGTGTCACTGCCACCCGACAACGTGGCGATTTTTTCGGACGTTTCACAAACCTGCGACGGAAAGGTTGGAACTTGGGTATGGCTTCGCAGTTTATCAGGGTGGTAAAGAGATTGGATGTGGGCAGGGCTCCCTGCCCGACTTCCCGCATTCTGTGGTATTCGACGCAGAAGCTGTAGGTGCCTGGAGAGGCCTACTCCGTACAGCACGTCATTCGACTCCCGCCAGCTCAGAGCCAGAAGCGTATCTGGGTCTGCCTGGACAACACTGGGGCGATCTGGTGCTACAGGGGAAACGCCTCCGACACCTCACAATGGGCTTTTCATCAGCTCCACGGGGCATCGGAAGTTAGTTGTTTTAACAATACATGCTCTGTAACATGGAATTTGTGCCTGGAAAAAATTCTGCGTTTCTGTATAGGGTATGTATCATGTGACCACGAGACCCGATTCAGAATAACGATACTCACGATATAACGATGCGAAAATGCGTATACAACAGCATCGTTATAACGAGTTTCTACGTACGTACGTAAGTTTTCCCCTTGCAGAAGTTGCAGCAGTGCCATGCTTTCGTCCCGCCAATCAGGTTGCGCTTATTTCGTCTGCCCCACGCCGTCGTCGTGTCGGCTTTCTCGCGGCGCGGAAAGTTAGAAGTCGCCTATTAGCGGCTATCTACCGCGAACCTCCAAGTTGCAACACATGATGTGATATACCCGACCGAACTTGGACTTACATATATCCCTCTCCATCTACTACAGGTCGCGGCCCCAACTTAATTGGCTCCTACTCTTCGTCTTTGGCTGGACAGGGCGCAACGATATGACTCTTTTCGGCCCCAGCATCCAAAGGGCAGCGCTTCAAGCTTCGCCTCGGTTCTTCGCCTGCAACCAATGCCTTCTCCGACAGACATTGGCGCCCCGGCAGCGCCTTTGCTCTCGAGTCCTCAATGCCGTGCGATCTCGAGGCTACGCTGATGCGAGTACTGTGACGCCGCTGGGAGGCTTGGCAGACAGTGTCGCATCAAGATCTACCTCAGCCCAGGCTGAAAAGCTGATCAAGACGAAGACGATCTTTGCCAAGTCAAATCCCAAGGGCGTTGCGTATTGGCTCATTGGCAGCGCCGCCAGTGTCTTTGGAATCGTTGTATTTGGTGGTCTGACGAGATTGACCGAGTCAGGGTGAGTACATCCTCATGATGGCTTTCCATTGTCGAGACATCTGGCAAACTGCGAGCCGCATCAAGTCGCTCATTACCCTTCTTCTAGGCTGAGCATCACCGAATGGCGCCCCGTCACCGGCTCATTGTTCCCCATGTCCCAGGCCGAATGGGACTCCGAGTTCGAAAAATATCGCGCCTCGCCCGAATTCAAGCTTCTCAACCCAAACATGACGCTCGGCGAATTCAAAAAGATCTATTTTATGGAATGGGCACACCGCCTCTGGGGCCGCGCGATTGGCATGTCCTTTGTCCTCCCCACGCTCTACTTGGTCGCTCGTCGCAAAGTCACCGCGAAGATGGCTGTCAACCTTCTTGGCATCTCAACCCTCATCGGTTGTCAAGGCCTCATCGGCTGGTGGATGGTCAAGTCCGGTCTCAAAGACGATTTGTTCGCGCCAGGATCCCACCCTCGCGTCTCACAGTACCGCCTCATGACGCATCTTAGCACCGCCTTCATCTGCTACTCCTGGATGCTCCTCACCGGCCTCTCGATCCTCCGCACCCACCGACTCCTTGCCGACCCCAAAGCAGCCATGAGTGCTCTCCAGGCCCTCAAGAACCCCGCCCTCAACGCCTTCCGCCGCTCCGTATTCGCCGTCACGGCTCTTACCTTCATCACAATCATGTCCGGAGCCCTTGTCGCAGGTCTCGACGCCGGTCTCATCTACAACGAGTTCCCCAAGATGGGTGTCGGTCTCACGCCGCCCAAGTCGGAGCTCTTTGACTCATTCTACTGCCGCAAGGAAGACCACTCCGATTTGTGGTGGAGGAATATGCTCGAGAACCCCAGCACCGTCCAGATGGACCATCGCATCCTAGCCGTGTCCACCTTTTGCGCCATCTTGGCCTTGTACGCGTACTCGCGCACAGGACGCGTCGCCGCTGCGCTTCCCAAGGGCGCAAAGAAGGGTGCCTTGGGCCTGGTGCACCTCGTTTCTCTGCAAGTTGCTCTCGGAATATCAACATTGATCTACATGGTCCCCGTTCCGCTGGCGGCTGCTCATCAGGCTGGTAGTCTCGCCGTGCTGACCGGCGCGCTATTCTTGGCGCATCGCTTGAAGGTGCCGACGCCGACGGTGCGCTTGATTCAGCAGCGCTTGAAGCAGCTGCAGCAGTAAACTCATGGGTGTTTTGCACGTGGGGCATACAACGATCATTTCATTACTATGATCCAACCTATTCGCATGCGTACTACATACATGCATATTTAAAAGATGGGAGTGCAATCGGGGCGAAAGAGTGGATGCCCATACCACGTCCCTTGCGATTGCGAAAGCGGGAAATATATTGATAGATACCATTGCATTATAGACAAAACTAGGCTTGTGTGAGAGTAGGAAACATACCGATACACACTGTATCCATCATGGACCGATCTCGACTTATCATTTTCTTTATTCTTTCCTATGTTTCAATCCACGAAGCAGCATGGTTGCTCACACACATACATTGAGCAGGGATTCTTTGCTCCATGTTAAAACACTATAGATGGAGTTTATTGAGCATTGAAGCCTGTGTTTTGTAATACATATATGTCCGCCATGCACATTTTAGCGGATTGTGTAGAAAAAGTTGGGAACCACCATTCCTGTCCTCCCTTCATTCATTCACGAAAAAAAAAGAACATTGAGGTCCAGCTGTATCGTTACGTATTTTGGGTAAATACATCTGCATCATCTTCCCGCCTATTTGCTGCACCATATTCAAGTCCAGACCAGGTTCCTTCCCCTTTCCAGTCTCACACGAAAAGACTCTTACTTTTCTTCTTCAGTTTCCCCTTCATCTCCGTCCTTTTTCACATTCCATTATCCATGTGGAACGTTTCACCGCGGACTTGCTGTATCAAAGCCATGTCTCCACTCTGCAAGTGACTTCCCTGCATGGCAATATTCATGTTGGACATGGCTCTGTTCATCCCCATAGTTGACCTCCCATCGATAGGGCTCCCTGTACCAGTTTGTATCATGAACCTCATGTCGGGCGTGGATCCTTGCTGTTGAGAAAGCCCTTGCGTTCGCGGAACGCTCAAGCCTGTCGGAAGGTGCAGCGGCGCATGGGAGTTCTTCGCGTCAGATGCGTTCATCATGGGAAAGTTGTCGTCGTCTTCCATTTCTGCATCAGCATCCTGATCGCTTGATTCGTCTTCTGTAGATGGCAGCGCCGTGGGGCTGGTGGATGACGCACTGCGTTCGCTCGCAGGCCTCGTGGTACTGGCAGTAGACAGCCTCTTATCCTTCAAGTTGCTCTGTTGACTGGTTGGCGGTTGCTGCTGGTGATGGTGCCGGTGGGTTTGATGTTGGTGTTGTTGTTGTTGTTGTTGTTGCTGTTCATGTGGTTGCTGCGATTTCTTCTGCTGTTGTTGCTGCTGTTGCTGCTGTTGCTGCTGCTGCTGCTGCTGCTGCTGCTGCTGCTGCTGCTGCTGCTGTTGTTGTTGCTGTTGCCTTTGTTGCGCTTCCCGAAATACGCTTTGCGATTGAGAGTTTGACGGGCTGTCGTCGTGGCTCGACAATGCTATTGGCTGCGTCAAGGCTCGTGATGCGCTCGTGCCATCGGCCGCCACACGAGTCGACGTAATCACGTTTTTCCATCTCTCGATAGCTCTGGTGACTAGGGTCGAAATGTCAAGATGCCGATCCGTCATGTCATACCCTACGCACCTGGCACCTTTGGCCCCTTGCTCATATGCATGACTGATCACATCTCGGTCTATCGGAACAGTGGTCGGAGAGAGTAGCTGGAACTCGCGGGGCTGCTGCAGGCGGTTGAGCTGGTCGATTTGCATTTTCAAGTGCGCATTCTCCTGCTTCAGACGATGCTGCTGTTCCTTCATATTCTCGATCTCTGTATGCTTCCTTCCAACGCCTCGAGCGAGTTCGAGGATCCAGATTTCTTGCCTTTTTTGTGCTGGCAAGGAATCCCACACTGCATATGCAGATTGCAGATGCTCAGTCACCGTAGTTTCCAAGTCCCTTGCTACTTTTTCTGCCCTCTTGATGGGTTCACGGCCTTCCTCCTGGGAAACACCCGATGGTGGGTGCGCAGCGTCCTCTCCGGCACCAGTTGTAGCAGACGCACACGTCACCTTCCACGCCCTGAACCCGTCTTCGAAAAAGGCTTGCAGAGCGCTGAATTCTCTCTGCCCAGGCGACTGAACAGACCAGGAGGTTGAAGTGGGATGTTGCGTTGACGAGAAGAGTGTCGGTGGTGGTTGCAAACATTGCAATGTGAGCGCGGGGAAGTCGAGCGCTAGCGGGTCGAAGTCGAAAGGCGTAGAATGTGTTCCAACGTTTTGTCTGTCACCACAATGTTAGGTAAAAAGACAGTTTGTTTTCGAGCCAGACTAGCATAAGGCCCTACGCGGACAGCACATGGGACAACTCACTTTGCAGCTCTCCAAGAGCCCAGAAGCTCGCGCAAAGCAAGCTCTGCGGCCCGAGCTGTATCCATGGCATCAACCAGCTTCTGTCTCACCTCAAGCTGCGTGCCGTGCATGACTTGTCTGCTGAAAGTCTGCGTCATGTCGGATCTGATGCCAGTAGCCTCCCAGGAAGTCGAGTTGTGAAAGCGGATTGGCACCGAGTCGACGGCATTTCTGCCGCTCCGGGGCACAGAATTTTCGACTGAAAGCTCGTCATCTTGCGAAGGGCCTTCCCGTTTAGTCGAGGGACGGGATTTTGTAGACAGCATAGAATCTTTTCGAGCGCCAATGGAGCCACGAGCTTGTCTTCTCGTGATGCCGCCCCTCAGCTTTCTGATCGCTTCCACATCATGTACTCCGTCTGCCGGTTTTGGGTTCTTCTCCTTAATGTACAAATCGAGATGACGTCCGAGTGATGACGATGTGAAGGCTTGCCCACAAAATGGGCAATTCTTATCTTTGGGGGCACTAGTTTTGATCGCCGTTGGTTCCGAGTTCTGAGATGCCATCTCATCCATCCTGCTTTATATTTACGGAATTGTTGCGCCGATCAAAGCAGACGGGGACAAGGTGGTTCGAGGGACTGGCTAGCGAGCGTGGGTTCGATTTTTTTTGGGCACAAGAAGTAATTGTACATTGATAATACGTCGTAGAAAAGTGGGAAGAAGAAGCGCAAGCAAGATGAGGAAGAAGTCAATGCAACAGATTGTTGAGCCTGGCCCCTCCCATGGAGCGATATGCGACGACCATAAGGAGTACCTTATTGTAATAGGATGGGACGGCGTGAGTAGTAGTATGGGGGAGGAAATGGCATCAACATCGACGGCAGGTTGTCCAGTCAAAATGCAACGAGAGGGCTCAGGAGGGATCGGTCGAGATTCTCACGATGCTAAAGGCGTCGAGCCAAGAGGCGTTGGAACAGGGCCACAGAGAGAAAATTCCGGTTTTAAGGTCTGATCCCGTCGTCGAGAAAGCCGAAGTAGATGAGATGCCAGAGAGAGTGTGCAGGAAGACATGGGCAAAGCGCTCGGGGTTTTCCTCTATTTTTTTTGGGTTGTTCCCTTTGATGAAAGACGATAAGTTCCTGCTTTTGCTCAGAGTGGAGCCGAATGGAGACGCACCACATTTCACCAACCTATCACGCACGGTGTGTTGTTGGCTGTCGGACCTCGGGAGTCGGAGCCCTGGGTCGTCCCGCCAAGGGTTCAGGCCGTGAAGCTTCCCCGGAGGTCCAAGGAGGTCCAAGGTGCATCTCGACTCTTAAAACTCAGCTCCATCGTTGCTCCAGTGACTCCAGTCACCAGTGCTCACTGGCAAGGGAATGGGGCACAGGGGTGCAGGGGACAGACAGAGAGCGCAGGGGCTTAGCCGCCAACTCGGCCGCCAGAGCGCCCCCCTAACCCGATCCATGCTAGTAGAGCTTCCCGCGGTAAATGCATCGATGCCGGTGTCGAATCTGTCGATGTCGATTCGATGTCTGTCAAGTGAAGCTGAATGAGGCTCTCGGCTTGGCCAAGCTGCGGCCTGCAAGTGCTAACAGCGCCGAGCACTGGGAGGCACGTTCACCGGCCTCTTGCTCTTTTGGCTACGCTTTTATTGGCCTCTTCTCGTACCTTCCCTTGCGCGAAAGACCTCGCGGTGATGAATCGTTTGGATCTAGCCCTCGAGCCGTGCACTCCGAGTCATCCCAGGCTGAGACCGTGAGGCTAATGTAGAAGGATCCTTCATGACCACAAGTCCAATGCTGATTGACACACAGCACAGCACACGCCCACCGTGGCGCATATGTACTCCGTAGGCACGCACGCATGCATGCACACGTGAGAGAGAAGCAGCATCAATATACATATGTACTGCGCTTCCACTTTCTTGCGTGATAGGTAGGCAGCTTAAGCTGTTGCCCAATGCCCGATTTCGAGATGCAAGGAGAGTCGCTTCTGAGGGCAGAAACATGTCTTCTCTTCGCACGAGTCAAGCCGTCACTGACACGCCCATGCTCTGCGTCATCAGAGTCCCGACTGATATGTAGATAGGAAACAAAGGGCTCGATATGAGAAGTGGATGCCGATCAGCAAGGAGAAACCCCAAGCCGTGGGGATGCGAGATGCCGTTAGGTAGAGCCGCACCTATAAGAAGGAGGCCGATGTGCCTCGTGCTGCGTCGTGCACGCGCAGGCAGTCAAGTCACCTAGGCTGCAGTCAGGTCACAGCAGCCGCAAGCCAACCCGGAACTGGCCTTACCGATTCAGGTCTGTTGGCGAGCAATCGGGGGCGGATCTGGAGATGTCAAGCCCATTTCGATTTGCAGTGTGCAGTCAGGGATTGGACTTATCCTCCTCGCGTAGCCCTGACTTCAGCGACAACTCAACGGCTGCTCAAAGACAAGCTCGGTCGGCTTCTCCCGACGTCCGCGGGATCTAACATATAATGAAAGATGTCGCTCGAGTCGGCATTGGGGTCGTGGACGCACGTCATCGTGGGTGCTCGAGTGATTACTCGTGTGCTCGTGCTTCCGCGGAGGTCGCAATTCCGGAATCGCAGTTGGGTCTCCAGTGTCTCCAGTGCTGCTTTGCTGTCGGCGGTTGCAGAGTGGATGATCCAGACTCTGCTGGGGAGATTCCAACTGGATGCCGCAAGCCGTCAAGCGTGCTGCTGAAGCAATGCGGTCGGGGTTCGTGCCTCCTTCTTCCCTGCCTCAGGCGCGTCTCTGGAGCGTTTCTATGGAGTAGTTACAGCCCACGGGTAACGAGTAACGCGTCAGCAGGTTTTTGGATCCTCCGAGCGGACTTTAGGGCGACTATTGCCTTAGCGTGGCCAGGTTACAGCGGCGGCCAAGCCCGTCTTGCCTCCGTGAAGCCGTAGGTACATACCTTATAATGTACATGACGGCTCCAGATAAATTAAGTTGCTAGATGGTCCGTAGGTACGCGTATCGCCAAGCACACCCCCCCGGGTCAATCCTCTTTTGACGCGGTATCATAACACCCCCTTCGCACCTGCCAACAGGATGGGCATCGCCTCTTACGCCTGAAATAAGCCCATGAGCGCTCCTTCCTCCCCATGTCCCTGCCTCCCCAGAATCTGGAGAGCGCCTCCCGCTGACCTGAATTGCCATTGACCAGTCATAGGTAGTCATGGCATGGTTCAATTAAGTGCGAGATTCATCCCTGCATATGCCGGGTCTGCTCTCCTCCACGCCTTTGCGTCTTCTCACCCGCCTACTCCGTATGTATCAGAAATCCGTGCGTCTGGCCGCTGGCGCCTCCATGCGCATGCTACGTACCGGGTTGACGTTCGCTGACTCGGGTTTACCGGCAAACGCGTCAAACAAGCCTTCCGACGTCCGTGGGAAAGGCAAGCATCTAGGAGGTGTAGGTATGTCCTTGCTCTCCGACCTCGCCCAAATACGGAGTACACCATGACACGTTGTACCGAGACTCGAGAGACGAAGCTTGGTGTCCCTGTCCATATTGGAGCTCCCTATGCAGGACCTAAGAAATAAAGTACCCTCTCTGTATGTATGTACTCCGTACGGAGTACATACACGTAACTGTAAAGGTTAATTTAGGGCAGACATCGCGGGCTTGACAACAAAAATCGCTTTTCACGGCCCAGATTTTACGGAGTACAGGCTGCAACGGGTGACCTGGTCTTCCCTACCGACCTCGTGTCTCGACGAGATCCGAGTCCAGGGGTATTCATTCTAATTTCTGTGCTTTCGGGAGAATTAGCCCTGTGATGCATCGCTTGTCATCGTCCATCAGTACGTCAACCAATGACCAATTTTTCTTCTTCTTGAAATCTCCAGATTAGATGGCTGGCCGGCACGAGGAGCGAGGTTCTGTCAAAGTTGCCATGGTTCTACACAATACGATCGTCCAACCACGGCCTGGATTTGGAGAAGAGTTTTCTCGGCACAACAAAAGCATATGTAGTTTCGCCACCTGCAATATCCCTGCCATATCCATGAGTTCAAATTTTCGGCAAAAAGCTTCTTTCATCAACCTGGACCCAGACTATGGTTGCTGCAATTTCAAGGGTCAAAGACTCAAAATACAACATGGCTTTGGACAATGTCAAACGGACAGCGGTAGCCCTTTACTGTAGCCTCATCCCAGTACATACCTATGTGCTCTTTCGTTGTCCTCCAAGACTCATGAGATGCTATTGCCCGCTATCGGCCAGGGACAGGCTCAACAGTACATATACGGCCGGTATAGGAGTACATATCTGGCCATGGTTCGCTGATTTTGGCCTGTGCAGTTCGCTGGCCTCGGCAGATACTGTACCCACCGCGCTCTCCTTGTCGATTGTGGCCATCGTGTATCTTCGATGCTCTGCAACATTCTCTGCACGGCATCGAGACGGTGGTCATGTTTACGAGAAGCTCGCAGGGATGGACTCCGGCTAAGTCATGCACAGCCAACGGAAGCACCTCGACTAATGCATGTACTTGTAGACATGCATGGCTCTCAGGCCAAAAGTCATCGAGGGAAAGTCGAACCCGAATCTCCATATTTTCAATTTGCATAGCATGGCTGTGGCCAACGACTCTTCTCATCTCTTTCTTGAATCTTCACAAGTCAAAATATGTGTAGCTACTCCGTATGTACCGTCAAATTTCTCTCTCGTATGGGTACAGTAGCTTGTTGGAGCCTCGCCTGCCTACTATGTTAAGTAATCACATTGGCGTCCCTACTCCGTAGAGCATGAGTTTCCATTTGTTTGGGCATTGAGTCCGGATATCTAAGATATTTAATGGCAAAATGCCTCACTCACTCCTCCACAGGCGGCGATGCAACGTTGGCCCGGAGCAAATTTGATGGCCGTGGCCCATCAAAAACACGAGCTCTGACAGAAACATATTGGTATCACTACAAAGTACACATCGTCCAGTCTCTTTCGCGGGCAACGGTCCATGTGCGCCAATATCATAAGGCCACGATTTCACTTGACGCTTTTCCGTCGGGTCATTGCGGTGCAACATGCAGTGACGCTAGAAACATCTCAAGAAACACCAATCCTATGCCTACTTCTGATGTACAGGTTTTGGGGGGCGACCATGGTTATTAGTCGTCTCACGCATGGTCTTTATGGCCTGATTCTCTTCTTGAACAGCAGCGTGTCTGAGAGCCTTGGTGTGCCGCTCATCTTGACGGTCTGTTCGCCTCGGGGTGTGGATGCATGAGCAGATTACATACTACATACCTACCTACCTAATGCACTGTACTGCCATGGGGAGCTGAGGGATTCCAATTTCCACCGCAGATAGTCACGCACGAGCATGTTTGTCTCTTTCCGCATCGAAAATTCAGCCTTGATATGTAGACTTATATTGCTCTTCCGCGTGTTGAACATGACCATGTACATACTCATCACATGTCAAGAGTCAAGACCTTCATACGCTCCAACCGGGCCAAGCACGTTATATGGGGCCGGTGAGCGAGAGAGTACCTACTAAGGCCAGCCGACTCTCGTATTGGGCTAATCACGATTTGAGGCCATCTTGGTTTTGGTCCCGTTGTCCCGGTCCCTCGCTGATTATCGGGACGCCGGTTTTTCTTTTATCAAAGGATTGATATAAGGGTTGGCTGCTACGGTGTGGCCTACCGTCGTACATAGGAATTCGTACTCCGTAAGTTCCTTCTCATGTTCCAGCAGTAAGCCGCCCGTCTTCGTATAAACGCTACATACCTTACATACATGGCAAGTTCTGTGTATGTCTGGTCTGCATCATAGCCTCGTCCCAACACCCGCGTCCGTCTTGATCAGCTCATCTCCGCTATTTAGACGGCCAGACCTCGACGTGGAAGGTTTGATCAGGTCAGAATGCTGGCTCAGCGTGTCGGCATGGTCGACGTCAGTAGCCGATAAGGCCGCAGAGTTGACGCTATCCGTTGCCCTTAGGTAGGCTGCAGGGCCTGGCCTTTTCTTGTATGTAGCCAGTGTCAGCTTCTTGCCTGTTGTCTTCGCTATGTATTCGACAGCGGCGCGTAGGTCAAACGGAAGTAGATGTGTAGCCTCATCGATCTGGGCCCAGCGCACAAACTCCCAATTCTAGTACATACATACCTAGCCGCTTCACAAAGGAGGTTGCCGTAGACCGGCAGTTGGGTGGTTGTGTAGGAGAGCGCGTGCAGATCGGTGACCGGTCTGGGTATTTCATCTGTCCAGCTGGATATTTCTGCTCTTGAGACCTGTGCTAGCGTGAGCAGCGTCCCTTACTATCGCGATGCGTTTCAGGCTTGCAGCAGATGAAAGTATGTATGTGATGACGATTTCTGCACCGTCTCTTTTGACTTTTCCCTTTGCGACCGCTTCCATCGGCTTGTGGGGCTGCGGCCGGCGCCGGAGGGGCGGATCGACAGATTCGACACCATGCTCCTTGGACTGCGAGAAGTCTGTCGGCTTGCTGCAGACTTGTTCGTCAACTCGTGAAGGACGAGCTCTGGAAACGGCGCTGATTGGTGTTTGAATTCTCGATGCGTGGAATTTCAGGAACGAAGTGCTTTATTTACATACGACCTTTGCGGGATACAAAGCATTTTACGAAGCATTGTGCTACCTGTCTATTGAGTAAGTTGGCGTGCTATGTACGGAGTACATTAGGTAGGTACCTCATCCCTAGCCACATCATCCCCTTAACGGTCATAACGCTCGCTTCAGGTCACGCGATCCACACCCCCCCTGCTCGACGGTCGCGACTACGAGTGACATGGACAGTGGAGAATTCTTGTTCCCCGCCGATGTAGCTTTTTGTTTTTTGAAAACTGCCGGTACTTCTAGCTTTGCGCCAATTTTGCGGTAGGACCTATGTACCGCTCATCATACTGTGACGTGATTGGCTGCAACCCCCTGTCAGTGACCTGAAGCGAGCGTTATGACCGTTAAGGGGATTCATCAACATGTGGCTGTTGGCAAGCCTCTCCACACCAGTTACGCGCGCGGCCCAATTAATTCCCCGACAAAACATCTTCATCAACCGCGTCCGCGGTTCTTGGCAACGCATTCGCAACATTACCTACTCTGCCGCGTCGACATATCAGAAAGCAACAGCCTCAGCCGACATGCCTCCAGGTACGTACGGTGGCGCCGCAAGGCTTTCAGTGACTCCACCATCCGCGTGGCATGGCAGACAGCGCGCAGTCTGACAATTGTTCCCTCCAGCTCTGAGTGACGAAGAAGCTGACGACGTCGAACTTGCGACTTATGCGCGTTCTGAAATATCAGCCTCCGTTTCTGGCGACGGTGCAGACGTCGAGTTCGCGTATGAACCTGTACCCCGGCGCCACAACAAGATTACTCAAAGCAATGGCAGTGAGGACGAAGAAGAGCAAGAAGAAGAAGAAGTAGTATACGATGACGAAGACTTGAGTGAAGACGAGTACGTACATACAAGATTGATGGTGTTGTTATCGCGTCCATGTCCCGAGACTCGTGGCTGACGGTGCATCTAGGTTCATCGTCGAGGCTATCAGGAACCATATGATTGATGAGGACGTACGTCTACCCACCGACCCGGCCCGTCAAAGTCAACACCCGGCATCATCGAGCTAACGTGATGATGCGCACAGGGATCACTCAAGTTTCAGGTGAAATGGGAAGGATATGAATCCAAAAAGGATCTAACCTGGGAACCAGAGGTAAATCTCGAGTAAGTTCCCCGCGCAGCCACAAGCACAAAGACCAAATACAGACCGCGATGTTAACCATCCGCAAAACCAAACAAACAGAGAATCGGCGCGCGAAATCCTCGACGAATATTTTGACTCCATCGGTGGACGGGAGAGCATCTTTGAACAAACAGAAAAGGCATCCCGAGTCAAGAAGAGGCGGCGACAAGCATCCAACACGGCTGCTAGCAGTAGTTCTACAAAACGCTCACGGAGGGAAACCACGCAACACCCCGCGCACTCGGCGCCTCCCGCGTCGGCACCAAAGCCATGGACCCCTCCGTCTGGGTCCTGGGAGGAGGAGATTGAGGCGATTGATGCGTGTGAGGACCAAGGCAGCGGGCGGCTAGTCGTGTATCTGGTTTGGAAAAATGGCAAGAAGACTAAGCATGATACGTCTGTGATTTATAAGAAATGTCCACAAAAGGTGAGTTTTTCCCCGTCTGTCCCTGCGCTTTCGTCTGGTTGGTATGCTTTATTCGGTGTGGGATAAGGAGCCCTTTTGCTGACGGGTACCCAGATGCTGCAGTTCTACGAGAGGCATGTGAAGATCATCACGGAGGATACCTGACCGACGTGGAGGTGAAGGAGGAGGGGTATGAGTATTGAAGAAATAGACCCAAAGTTCCATCTTGTATTTCAGCAAGTTCTTTGTTTTATCTACGTACATATGTACTTTTTTTCGGTGGTCCTTCTGGTTTAGCTAGCCATGTCTAGGAGACGGAGCGAGGGCTTGTGTGTACTCCGTAGACTGGGCGAATTGAAGTGGGGGCATAATGCGAAGGAATTTGGTCCTGATGGCTCGGTTGATACATATGTATGTAGTCTGTGCCACTGTGGGAGATGATGAACAGGTAGGCAAGCCTTACAAACTGAAGGATTTACGACGTCATGCTCTTCTAGGTGCTATAATGCATTGTGCGTTACCGTTTTGGTAGAGTCTGTTCTCTTCAATCTTTTGGCTATTTGCCTCTTGATGACTGTCAAGGGGCGCAATCGCAAGTTGTCGCAGTTCGAATGATGCGCCAGGGCAGCCAAATCAGACGGGATGCTGTGATGCCGCTACATAAATGCAGTACATACATACATACAATACATACATACATACAATACATACATACATACAATACATACATACATACAATACATACATACATACAATACATACATACATACGCGTTGCGCGGCGCGCCGTTGGCGTGTGACTAGGTAGCTTTATTTTAGAGACGAGACGAGACGAGACGGGGAGGCTGGGGAAAGCCACGCCCCACAAATGCCACGCTGCCGCCTCCAGTGGCCAATCGAAACGGTGCGGTAACTACGCCAGGCCGTCCAAACCACTGAACCAGCCACGCCATTTTGTTGACATTGGGCAATCTCGGTGGCCGGACAACCAGCTCTATCGGCGGTTTCGCCTTGCCTGGCCTTCCCCCTCACAAACTCTACCCTCCTCATTCCAGTCACTGTCTTATCTTGTACGAAGTCTTGCGACTCTTTTTTTCTGGAACAAGAATTACCTTTTTGGGACCCTCATACCATCTTTGGCTCCATTTTTTCTCTTTCGCGTGGCCATCTTCCTGTTCGCGATCTGGATCCGGAGCTCCAAGCCGAGAAACGTTTTGCGCTGCTGCGGCTGTTTGGGCATTCGCTGCATTTTCTGCTTTAATTAATTCGGTGGGCTTTGCAGGTTTTTACTGCGTGGGAGACCTTTGGATCAGGACGACAAAATACGCGTGGACGACATACTATCCCTATAATCGTATTCATATATATATATATACGGCTCGATACGACAACGGCCAAGACATACCTCCTAAGCTCGACGCGACTCCCTGAAATTTAACGACGAGAAACACTTGCGACGATTTGCTCCTCGCGTTGTCTACTCTACTGGATACCAACTTGAAGATATAAAACACGAAGAACACAGAAGACGCCCAAGATGGTGCAACAAAACCACGTCATCGCTATTATCGTCATTGTGCTGTTCTTGTTACTCGCAGCGGTGACATTTGGAATCTATCGGCTGGTTCGTGTTGCGAAGCGGGATTTGACGGAGTCGGGGGAGAGCAGTAGCAGTGCGGGGACGAGGACTGTGCCGGTCTGACGAGGGGATGTGATGTGATGGATGAACAGATGAGCTTGGCTGAGCAACTGGGCGCGCTTGAATGAGTAACTGATGATCTTGCTGAGCAATGGATGATCTTGGACTGGACGAGCAAACGAATGAGCTCGGGAGAACAATTGGATGAGCTTGGCTGAGCATGGATCTTGGACGGGAGATGGATGGCCAAATGAATGACCAAAGCGATGAGCAATTGTATGAGCAATTGGATGACCATGGATGACCAAATGAGCAGGACGAACGACCATAATGATATACAAAAGGGTGGATAGAAGGGTTATTCTCGTTTAGAGCAGTACAAAGATGCGATTCTACACGCGATGAGAGGGACTAATGGCAATTTCCTGGAAGAGGAAAGAAAAGACATTGGATAGCATTATAAGCGGTTGAGTCTATTCTTGAATTTTGCTTTGGCTCAGTGTATATCAACCAAAATGAGTGATTGCCTCGCCTGAAGCTCGTGCGGCCTCGTCCCTGTCACCCATCCTCGACTATTCTCCTTGCATTTCCGCTTCGTTTTCATGCCATCCTGCACGTCGTGTCCGAACAGAATCATCCATTCGTGTCGTGATAATTAGGAAATGCGCAGGGTGCGTTGGATGACGCTGCCCATGGAGCCAACTCTCGAATATCTGCATCTAGTCGCTAGTTCAGGGGCAATGCGGTCTCTTCGCCGATGTCTAACTCCAGACGTTTCATGTTCGGATGTCCCTTGAGCCAGAAGCGCAAGTATGCACAAGCACACAAGTACAGTAAAACATCACCAGCTCACCAACCCCCTCGCCCGATCAAAACCCCCTCGCAACTGACTCTCCGGCTTCACCAACTTCCCCCTCAGAATCGTATACCGCACCAGATTCTCGCAATGCTCAGGCCGCACCCTCGCTAGCCAAATACACTGCCCAGCACCTACATCAGCATCAGCATCATCCTCTCCCAGCCCAGAATTCTGCTCCGTCGCATCCAAACCAGCCTCCAAGCCCTGCAGGGCAGCAAACGCATTATGCCGCCGATAAATAATCACATTCGCCGCGTACTTGTGCCCCCCAACATGGCTAATCAGGTAAATAGCCACCCCGCCCGGCCTCTCATCATGCAAGTCGCGATGCAAGCCCAACGGACGCAAATGCCTCTCCAACTCCTTGCGCAGCAGCGGCGCGCTCTGTCCACACCGAGCATCCCGCGAGCGCTGACTACACAGAAGCACCACCGCATCATGCGGACAGCGCGTCATGCGCAACCCGAGCGGAAGCGACGCGGGGATCTTCTCGGCGGGTGCAAGTGGCGATGCAGTCGTTGGCGCAGAACTGACTACATCGCGTAGCAAAGCCTCCACGTTGCGCGGGTGCACGCCCTGCACTAGTGTGAGGGCTGGGAGGAGCAGTACCGTCGTGGGCTTCGCGTACACGTTCTTGTTCTTGTGATTTTTGCCCTTGTCATGCCCATCATGGTCGTTCTCGTTCTCGTTCTCGTTCTCGTCCTCGTCCTTATCTTTGTCTTCGTCCTCGTCGTCACCGTCACCCGCGGGCATATTCGACGCAGAGACCATTAACCGCCCGTTGGTGGGCAGATCCTTGGCCCGCGCAATCGCCTCCATCACACTGCCCTTCTCGTCGGCTACATCCCGCGTCCAGTCTGTCTTGCCGGTGCCAATGACGAGGTGTGTGCTCCAGCCCTTGACTTGTCCGTACAGGACGTCTGCTTCGTCAATAGAGAAGCCTCGTGGGTAGCGGACCGAGCAGCTATCGCAGTCGTGGAGGCAGTCGTCGCCATCTGTGGAGGGATCTGTCTTGGGGAATAAGTCGGTGCATGTGGAGGCTGTTTTGCTGGAGCTGCTGCTGCGCTTGCTGTTGTCGCCGAGGACTGACGAGACTAGGGATTTGAGGGACACGGCTATCTTTTGCTTGGCGGGCATGCGGGGGAGGGGTGCTTCTGTGGTGGCTGCTGGGGGCTGCATGGCGAGAAGGAGCGTGATTCTAAAAAGATGCTGGAAAAGGGAGTAGAAGAAAAGAAAAGGAATGGAATGGAAAGACACGAAAGAGATGACGACAAGACGACGAGAGAAAGAGATGACTTGAGGGTTGAGGACTTGAGACAGAGAGTCAGTGCTATGCTTGATTACCAGGTCAGGTAATAAAAGGCATATTGTACCTTGGGTTTACAAGGGGGAGAGAAGCGGGGCGGCGATATCACGGTAGGTACCTCATAGGTAGGTAGGTACCTATGTATATGAGGTACCTACCTTGTCGGAGGATCAAGATTCAAGACAGAAGAGATGACGTACGGAGTAGACCTGACACTGCCAAAGCACAGAGAATTTTATGAATACTCCGTAAAGCGTGATTATGAATCTGTAGAGGTATATATAGTCAAGCAAAACTACGACACAATTCCCCAAAAAGGGGTCCGCTCAGATCGTACGACGTGCTCTTGTTTCTCCGTAGGTCCGCCTATCTCCGAGCACTTGTCAGCATTTGAGCAACGCCCAAGCGTGGAGTAACTAAGCCGTGTTCCCCCATCATTATTAGGTAAACTCAAGTCATACCGCTACATATAGCTATGTATGTAATGCGTATGACGGTGGTCATCGCCAATGCATCAACCACTTAAAGATACACAAAGAATCCACATTGCCAGCCCATAAACCCGTAAATCCGTTAAACCCGTATACACGTACACACGTAGACGAAATACACGAAACCTCTCCATCGATATTAAAGTACCATCAAGACTCGTCGCTCGTAAACCCAAAATCATCTCTCCTCGGCCCACGCTCTTCACCTCACCTCAGAGCCTCTTTTTCCGTGCCTCATCGTAGACCTCCTCCTCACTATCGTCCGCGTCGTCGTCCCCACCCGTCGCCTCCTTGAGCTTATCCGACCGCCGCCGCCTATCCTTCATGGCCTGTCGAATCTTCCTGCTCGCCTCGTTGAATCCCTCCGTGGAATCCAAAGTGGTGAAGCCGCTGATGGGGAAGCCGCTCGAGCCGAAACCCCCGCCCGCGCTGCCAGATCGCGAACGACTTCTCGAGCGCGAGGGCGGTCTCGTGGAAAAGATGCCTACATGGCCAATGTTGCTGAATGAGTCATTGCGCGGCAGAGCCCGGCTGGACTGCATCGTGTTGCGCGGCGAGCGTGAGCGCACCGATGGCGTGTCGGGACCCGTGTTGGACTGATCGCTGTCCTTGCGCTTGTGCTGCGACGACGACGACGTAGACCGCGATGTCTGTTCCGCCGTAACGCCGCTACTGACGTCGCCTTCCACTACTCTCGATGTGGCTGGCACCAGCCGCGTCTTGTCAAAGTCGGGGAACATCTCCGGCCCGAGCGTGTTGATCAAGTCTGTTACTTGCGCGCTGAGCCCTGCGCGTGCGAGCCGCAGCGTATGAATGTTGAAGTCCGAGGTAGGCACCACGCACAACACAAGAGGCCGCAGGGATTTGAAGATATCCATGCCCACCTCACCGAATCGTAGAGCCGCAAACGTGATGCCAATCATGGCTGGCCAGATCGCAATGTAGGCTAGCCAGAGGGGCACCCACAACGGTACGTAGCCCCATAGCCGGTCTTGCCACACCTTGAAGACGAAGATGATGGAATAAATGTGGTAGACGGTCGGAGCGAGGACCATGGCCACCAGGATTTTCCATGTGGCCATGACGTCGCGGCCGCGAACTTTGACCGTGGAGCCGGCAAGCGCCGTCTTGGCCTTTTGGATGCTAATCATTTTGGTGGCCACAAATACAGGCGCGAACAAGAGAAGGCCCGGCACCGTGCACAGGAACAGAAATACCAGCTTCAGCGAGCGGCAGACAAAGAGGAAGAGGACTTTGAAAATGGACAGCTTCGCATATTGCACCTGGTGGTCCTTGAGGTTGAGGTAGCGCAATTGGGAGTTGTATTTTTTGACCGACGCCGAGAGAGACGTGATGCGCTTGTCGTCCTTGTACCGCTCGTAGCCCTGCGCGAGTCTCCTGTTAAGCTCGACGACGACGGGCAGAGGCAGCTTCTTGCCGGTGGGGTTGTACAGCCGTCGAGCGGCCTGGATCACCATCAGAGTATCGTAGTTGGGCGTGGACACGGTGACGGCGCTCAAGGCGTCGTATACCGTGTCAATGACGGCCCCGATGGCCTCTCTCCGCCGGTTGTTGCAGTACGCCTCGACCAGGTGAGGAGGGATTTCAAATGGAGTGCCAAACTCGACCACGGCACGGCTCCGAAACTTGTGGGCGTGGAAGTAGTTCATACCCACTGGCACGATCTTAAGACCACATTCCGGGGCCTTCTCGAGCGCGCCCAGCGCCATAATGGCCACACCAGCCTTGATGGGGAGAAGCTCGGTGCGGTCATGACTGCCGCCCTCGGGGAAAATTCCCACGCATCCGCCGTTGAGAAGTCTGGAGAAGACGGCCTTGTATACTTTGGTCTGGTCGATATTGGGCGCCGCCTTGAACGTGGTACCCTGGAATCCGGGAGCCGAGCCCTTGACTTGGCTATTGATGAATTTGCCGTTCTCGTCGATGTCGTCTCGGCCCGTCAGCTGCAGCATGGCGAGCTTCCCTTTAAACGCCCGCTTCAGGCGGATCTCCTGGGGCCCGATTATTTCGGCAATATCGTTGCTCACCGATGCGCTGTCCTTGCCCGGCGGCAAAAAGATGATGCCATGAGTCTGGCCGGGCTCGGTGCCAAAATTGGTTCCAATGCCTCGAACCAATGTCGGGTCGTGGACGGGATCGGGGAGATAGATGGTGCCTGGGGCCGGTTTCGTGACGTCCTGGGCTCGGCCAACTGGCACCGAGCTGACTTGGCGGGAAGCCCATCCAATGAAGCCGTGGATAGATTTTTGAGCAATGAGAAGCGACACACGGCGACCGGCTTCTTGTCGAAGCGTCCGCTGAAGAATGAGGCCGTCGACAAACTATGGAAAATCCAGGTCAGGTCAGCAGCACATAGAGCAGAACGCATCGCAGTAAAGTCTCACCTGGTTTGCGTGCGGCGCCGCTACAAATAGCACGGGTCCGGATGTCGGCACCTTCCATGATCCTCGGGGGACGACCTCGCGGAAGAATAAATCGACCAGGTTCCCCATGAGATAGAGGAACAGATCATACTTCCAATTGATCATGGGGTAGAGCTCCTTTGCTGCCTGGTCCACGTCGGCCGCTGTCCGCTCGGCCTTTTCGCCATCTTTGCGCGCGTGGGACGCCATGGCTTCCTATCGGTGTTTCGCAGTCGACGTCGCGCATGCGCTTCACATGAAGGCAATTCTCCTGGCGTGGGTGCCCAAACAGTCGCAAGAACAGCATAAAAGTCAACAGCTGAGACAAGGTGGAGGAGAATCGGCTTGGCGAGGTGTGGAGGATCTTGGCAGGACACAAGGGATGGGGCGGTGGTGAGGAATGGTGTTGTGGTTCTTCTGGCTGAAGGCTGGAGAAGAAAGAAAAGAGAAAAAAAGCGTGTCAATGGCGGCGATAGGCAAAGGCTTGCACCCAAATTGGAGCTCTGGTGGGACTTTGGACTCAAGATTGGAGGCGGTTCAGACCAACTTCGGAACCAAAGAAGGCCGGAGTGGGGCTCCACAAGCCGCTTGGAGTTGGAAGTCGGAACTTCGGAAGTTGGGGCAGCTCAGAGAGTCAGAGCTGCCAAGACTCAAGACTCAAGAGTACCTAAGCCAAAGAACACGCGGGGAAGACTTGTCACTTGTCACTTGCCACTTACCCCACGCGAATCTACACCACGCGAATCCGGCAACTCACCCGCACATCTTCAACAATGACATGGCACCTACATATTTCCCAACAACCAAGCAGACCCCTTGACCCCATACTGGCTCTATATATCAGAAGTCGGAATCGGTTCGGTAGGTACCGCACGTATGAGTATTCATACATCCACAGCGCCTTGCTTTGATGGATGCCATAACTTGCCACGTCCATTCTTGTCCATTCTCATCTCCCCGACAGGACACCTCTCCGTACGATCGTCATCAATCGTAATTACCATCTCTACCACGCAGCAAGGTCGCAGCGACTATACTTCGTGCACCCCTGCGTACAGACAGCTGTGGAAAGTTTGCGCAATGAGCCAGGAAAGGGGTGATGGATGTCAACATTCGCCGCTTAGAAGCAATGGGGACGCTTCTCAACCTAAGGCAGGGCAAGAATGAGTCTGCAGTCGTTCATCGAAGCCTGGCAGAAAGCAGAGGCAGCATATCCTGAGCCGTTGGATGAAAATCTGCGAACAGTTTGGTTCATGCAGTGCCTCAACGGCGTGATGAAAGCGAACGTATTCACCCAAGAATTCCCCTCGAGCTTCAACCACTTGATGGGACTGGCTAAGAAAGCTGAGCTGGCGGTGGATGCTGGCAAGGACGATCAGAAAGTAGAAAACCTCGGGCCGGATCGCGGGTCTAACACGAAGAAGAAAAGGAGTCGCCCCAACAAATCGGATGAGTCGCGGAAACGCAGGGAGCTGCTGTGCTTTCAATGCGGTAAACAGGGCCACATGAGATCAAGGTGTTCTGCGCCGGACTGCAGGACCTCATAGCAAGCTACACATAACGACACTGCACCACGATATCAGCAAGTAAACATAGTCCAATGCCAATGAGATCCGTGATGGAACCGCAGGAGGAGATACGGCAAGGATACTTGAATGATCCACGAATGCATATACGGGCAAACTTTACGGCGAGGTCACGACTGGGTAGCAAGCTCAGCTCTGTTTGACTCCGGAGGTACACGCTCTAGATTAATTGGAGGATATTGACGATGAAGGACTGGGCTGGAAGCCCATCAGTGCCGAAAGGGTCAGGACAAGGAAGGGTGACACGCAAGGGTGCAACGATAATGGATCTTGACGCTGCTGCGAAAGGTCTCGTTGTAGCTGCCGTCACCCGCTCGAGGAAGGAGATTGCCGATGCATCGCACCCTAAGGACTACGTGCCGGACCACGTAAGATGAGTTACTTATTCACACCGCGGATTCGATTGCATGGCTAGAGAACGTGTGGAAGCTGGCACATCGTCTTGCACAGGCGGAAGCAACGCTTGCTCGACGCTCTTCGACAAAAGAACAGGTACAGGGTCATCACGACGCCGGCCTCATCTTGGGCCGGCCTACTACGGTTCACTCAGGGCCCAAGGCCATTCCACACATCCTATCGTAGCTACCGTCTCGACCAGTCAAGACTTAAGAGCACCGCTGTTGAGACGTGCATGGCATCGCGGTGGACCTGTCCAGTGTCTTGGCCCGAATGCTCTACCGTAGAGACGACATGAGTTTTCGTCCCTGGATTAGGGGTCATGTATGGACGACAGGCAATGTACTGTACTGGGTTACGTTGGCCAAAATTACCCGTCTTAGCTTACATGACAACAAGTAGTCAGTGTTCATCGGACGACTTTTATCTAGTGTACTTGAAGCCTGATATGCAAATGAGTAAGTAGAAAGAAGTCCCGTCTTCATGACAGACCTGATACGCTCAGCTCTAGAGTTCAGCTTATAAGTTCAAGTCTCTAGAGTAAGAATTTCTGATTCGAGCAAAGAAGTAGAGCTACTACCCTTCATGTCGCGTCTGCCTAAGTATATCTATCGTGCTGAAAAATGATGTATTGAAAAAGAAAACCTCACATTGTTTCCTCCCCAAAACACCCAACACAAACGCTGCCTCATCCACCAAATGCTAACCTCAAACCCGGCCAAAAACAACACACGAGCTCAAGAAAAGCTCCCTAAACAAGAATACCATTAACACTATTTCTTCTTCCTCCCTTTCTTCTTATTCCCTCCACTCCCACCCCCCTTCCCCTCCCCGATACTCAAACTCCCCCCCTCCAACTCCCCCCCCTCAACCCTCCCCTCCCTCTCCAGCTCCCTCAACTTCTCCTGCCCCGAGATAAACATACTCAAATCCCGATTCGTCTCCTTCAGATCCTCATTCTGGGCTTTCAGCTCCGCAAAGCTCTTCGCCATCGCCTCCCTCTCCACCCCCAAATGCTCTATCCGCTTCAAAAGCCCCTCATTCAGCCTCTTCTCCTCCTGAAACGCCTTACTCATATCCCGAGCCAGCGCCTCCGCCCTAGCGGCCTTACTGCGCGCCCTCTCCAGATCCTTCTCCAGATGTGGAACCGTCTCGCTGGTCAGAACCCGGAACTTCTCCCCCAAGTCACTAAGCTGGTGTCTTGTGCTGGAGGACGCCGCGGCGGTGATTTCCGCAGAGGAAGCCGCCCGGGCGGCCTTGTCGACGGCTTTATTAATAAGATCTTCGTAGTAGGCTCGCTGGGATTCAAGCTGGCTGGTAATGAGGTGCGTGTATTCGAGGCCAATGTTATCAAGCTTTGCTCGGGGGACGACGTCTTCGCTCGGAACGGCGTGGCTGGCGCTGCGGCCGGGGAGTTCGACGACTTTTCCGTCGCCTTTATCGCGGATGAGGCGGTGTACCCACATGTCGCCGGCGTAGTCCCATACGTATTGTGTTTCTAGCTCGAGAGCGAAGCTGTGGGCTGTGTCTTTCCAGTGGTCTTTTGCGTGGCCGCCTTTGTAGCGGCCGCAGCCGACGGTGCCGCAGATGAGGCAGATCCAGAGGTCGTCTGCGCAGTCGCATACGCTGCAGAGGTTCGAGATGGAGGATCCAAAGGGCTGTGAGTATGGATTGTTGGGGTCGTCTTGCTTGGAGGTTTCGGGGTTCCAGGTGTTGGTGAAGCGGCAGACTGGACAGCCGGCGCCTCGCCAGTTCTGTAGACAGGTACAGTGGAAGACGTGAGAGCAGGGCACCGTCATGAGGCCGTTCGTCTCGTCCATTCGCTCTAGACATACGGGGCATGTTGGCAGCTCGATCAGGTTCCGGGTGGGTGGTGGAAATGGCCGCAGACTGTTTGACACTGTTGAGAATGATGTCGACTGGAGGGAGCTCGACTGGTCCAGTCCGTCGTGATTCCGCGTAGGCGTCTCAAATGTGATGGACTTGACGAATACAACATGGCACAATTGCGGCTACGAATCGCAAGATTAGAATATATCTCACTTGTAAGATGCCCGCGTCGTGAGGTATAAAATGAAAGAAACGGGGAGAGAGGGGATAGTAAAAGGGAGGCATAAAACATACCTCCACAGAGTTAAACACTTTCCCATCAAACTCCCTCTTCCACTTCCTCGCCACACTACTCTCCCGAAAATTCAACAAAGCCAGGTACCGATTCATTCTCGACGTCATGACCAACCTACAATGGCTGAGCTCCTCCCTCCATCCATCCCCCACAAACCCCAAGAAATCACTCGGCGACATGTACGCCGGCACCGCAGGAATACACAGCGTCTTGCACTCCTCCAGCGGCGACGCCATGTCTTGCTCTTGGGTGTATTTATCAGCTCCTCCCACAGCAGCCCTCTGTTCTTCCTCACTCTCGCGGTAGAAGTGCACGATGCCCCATCCTACTTCTGTGGCTTTACTGTCGAGGGTCACCAGCTCAGCTTTCGTAGCTGTGCCTGCACCACCAAAGGAGGGACCGAGGCTTGGCGCCGCCGAGGGTCCTGCGCGGCTGGACTCTCCATACATGTCGGTGGGCGCGTTTCGGATCGCAGCGGCTGGGTCGACGGCCTGGATGCTCACGCGGCCGAAGCGCCAATCCCTGATGGCAGCTTCAGGACTCAGAGCAGTACGCGACGAGGGGACCTCGGGGGGTGTGATAGTATTCGCTCGGTCGTGGCGCGTGTGTTCAGACGAGGATTCGGGTCTTTGATTCGGTGTGATGGGCGGAGCTTGGAAGCCCCCGCGGTAGGCCACCCCTCGTTGCTCAGCAGAGCCTCTTATCGAGGAGTGTCGCGGCAAATCGTTGAATATTGGCGAACTGTGCGAGTGATCGGCCCAAGATACGGAGTGGTGAACTGGATGATCGGGACGAGACTGGGACGCAGGTAGGTCGTGGAAAATGCTCGTTCCGGGCCGAGGTAGCCAGATCTTGCCGCCCGTGTCAACAATGTCATCAGTGTTATCAGCGCATCCCGATGGACCCAGCGTCGGGTTCGAGGTAGGGTATAATTCGAATGTAAGATGATACAGATAAGGCATCGCCACTTGAGTGGCCTGGCGCAAGAGTTCGAGTCTGGTACTTGTCGCACAACGGCAGCTGCTAGTCTAAGGAATACGCTGTGAAGTCCGACATTTCCGATGCGTCAATGTGTTGTTCAACAAGTCATGGCTGCCCCTCATCGTGAGCTGTGTACGCTTGCGGCTGCCGTCGTAGATGGTGATCAACATGAGAAGTCCGAGTATGTACGATGTTTGGGCATTTTCGTGTGGCTGGGCCGCAGCCAACCACATGGCGCATGTGACGCGCAACGACGAGTACTTTACCCACCGTACCTACGGATGCCTATCTCTTGGCGACTATGCATTACTTTTCACGGCAAGAGATTCACAGATAAACGAGAAGAAAAAGATAACACATGACGGCGCATAGTATTTGTATTCTACCCATGTATGCCCTGCATACAGGCTCAACCTAATCTAGCGCGTTCATCAACTGTTATGATTGCTATAATATGTGACTCACGCTACTCTGCTCCTATTCGGCGAAGCCTATTGGCCGCCACGCAGACGCAACACAAGATGCAGCGTGCTTTCCTTTTGAATGTTGTAGTCGCTCAGTGTGCGGCCATCCTCCAATTGCTTTCCGGCGAAAATGAGACGCTGTTGATCCGGGGGAATACCCTCCTTGTCCTGAATCTTAGATTTAACATTGTCGATTGTGTCTGACGACTCAACTTCCAACGTGATTGTCTTGCCCGTCAAGGTCTTGACGAAAATTTGCATACCACCGCGCAGACGCAACACCAAATGCAACGTCGACTCCTTCTGAATGTTGTAATCCGACAAAGTTCGTCCATCCTCAAGCTGCTTACCAGCAAAGATGAGTCGCTGTTGGTCGGGAGGGATGCCTTCTTTGTCCTGAATCTTTGACTTGACGTTGTCGATCGTGTCTGAAGACTCGACTTCCAATGTGATGGTTTTGCCCGTCAACGTCTTGACGAAGATCTGCATGCCACCGCGAAGACGCAGCACCAAATGCAGCGTTGACTCCTTCTGAATATTGTAGTCGGAAAGAGTTCGTCCATCCTCGAGCTGCTTACCAGCAAAAATCAATCGCTGCTGGTCAGGGGGAATGCCTTCCTTGTCCTGAATCTTGGATTTGACATTATCGATGGTGTCTGACGACTCGACTTCCAACGTGATTGTTTTGCCCGTCAACGTCTTGACGAAGATTTGCATACCACCACGAAGACGTAGAACCAAATGAAGCGTCGACTCCTTCTGAATGTTGTAGTCGGAGAGGGTTCGTCCATCCTCAAGCTGTTTGCCAGCGAAGATCAATCGCTGCTGGTCAGGTGGGATACCTTCCTTGTCCTGAATCTTGGACTTGACATTGTCGATGGTATCAGACGACTCAACCTCGAGGGTGATGGTCTTTCCGGTCAAGGTTTTGACAACTGTCCATATTGTCAGCGGCGAAGTTCGGTGCCTCACAAAGGAAAGATAGGTGCTTACAGATTTGCATGCCACCGCGAAGACGGAGAACAAGATGGAGAGTCGACTCCTTCTGAATGTTGTAGTCAGAAAGAGTGCGTCCATCCTCAAGCTGTTTTCCAGCGAAGATCAATCGCTGCTGGTCAGGAGGAATTCCCTCCTTGTCCTGGATCTTGGACTTGACATTGTCGATGGTGTCAGATGACTCAACCTCGAGAGTGATGGTCTTGCCGGTGAGGGTTTTAACGAAGATCTGCATGGCTACTTCGATCTGGATATCGCTGCGTTGTGTTTCTTGGTGTTATGGTAAAATTCAGGGAGGCGGACGGTATTAATTAGGTGTGGCGAGAGATGCAGAGGGCGGGTATGAGGGAGAAAAATGAACTGGAACTTGGAAGGCGGGAGTGGCGAGAGGAGATGGTTTATGTAGTGCCGAGTCACGAGTGACCGATGACAAACGGGGGGGGGGAAGGCTAGAAGGCGAAGGCGGCGGGGGCGCAGTGACAGCATGCAAGACAAGCAGCAGCGATCGCAGCAGCACAGTGGATCGACCACGAGTACCTATGTAGGAGGTATGTATGTACTGATTCGCCTTCACGCCGCTCTCAGAAGGCTCTAGAATAAGACGCCTGAGCAGTGAGCACTGAGCAGCCAACCACCTGTAGCCCCCTCACGGCCTGTGAGATAACGCGACATTCAGTCATTACATTGCCTGGTCTCTCGCATCCTTTGTCCTCTTTGTAGGCCGTCTCCCCGGCATCGGTGGCAAGGCCTAGGTACATAGCTAGCGGAATAGAACTCAGTACACATGTACCTACCTACCTACTCGTGGGTGAAACCTTTTGAAATGGACACCCAGTTGTTACCCACGAGTAAATAAATCAACAGGAGACCTCGCCTCCCGGACACTTTTCCATTAGAGTATCCGCGCCCAACTGGCAACCTTCTCCCTCCAAAAGGACCGACCCACAGGTGGCGAGTCACCTGCCCGAGACCTCCGACAAGTCGTGAGGGTTTCCTTCTCACTGCTCAGCCAGCGGGTTCTGATGGAGCCACCATTTCGGGATTCGCCCGGGCGATGGCGCTGGGCTTGCTGACTTGAATACCTACCTATCTACCTGCACGGAGTACATATGTGTTCTACGTAATCAAAAGATCCTGGGAAGCAAGCGCCAAATATCTCCAGAGGACGGATCGGTTGCCTGTAGCCTGTAGGGCCATGACTCCCGAGTCCCATGGTTGCGTGTTGCAAGTAGCAACTGCGGGGGTTGTGCACCTCCCCAGCCGCCCTCTTTCCAGGTCGATTTACCCTTATCGCGGCAACGACGTCATTTCTTGCCCCGCTCGTTTCGACATGGGCGTGGCAACTCTGTATGGCGCTCATCGTTCCTTCCAAATCGAAGAACAGTAAGGACCAGGTAGGCAGTCTAAGAAAAATGACTTAAAAACTACAGCATAAAAGAGAGGGCGATGCTTTCTTCGCTTCATGAAACGTGCCCTTGCTGCGCCTATGTACCTACATACCTATGTACCTACGGCAGAAATGTCGATCCTTGCTTGCTTTGGTGTGGGGGAGGGGCTTTCCCCGGGCTCGGGAGTGACACGTTGCAATATGGTACATACGGCATGTATGTATGTATGTAGATGTAGATACATATGTATGTGTAATCAGTACGGTTACACACTTCTTTCATGTTCAGGTAGGTACATGCCGACGTCTTTGGCCCTGAAGACAATCAGACAAGGTATAACAATCAGGGTTTGTCAGCCGAAAGCAAGCAAGACCAGGCCACTTGCACATTCACTTCCGAGAAAAAGGCTTCCAAGTTCTATGTATGTCTTTAATTCAAATTCTCCCAAACACGCTCGTAGTAATGCTTCTTGTAAATCTCAGTATCCCCTCACAAAAAGATGTGCCATGTCAATAATCGCATACCACGTTTCGTAGTCGTCTTTCAGGTCATCCACATAAGACATAAGGAATGTAAACACAAATCATTGAACATCCAACCATAACTGGCCTCCAAAATCCAGATCCCAAGTCCGCGGCGGAAAAGGGGAAGAAAACAGAAAGTAACTCAATTTGACGTCCGCTTTACAAACATTCGCAATAACATGAGATCGTCGTTTAATCGTACTGAAAATTCGTTACATTCGTCTTTCGATTTCTTTCGCAAAAAAATCAACAAAATTCAACGCTCGTATAGAACCCTTAAGTGAAGGTAATGCCGCATCATTCATCATGTGGGATTGAATTCCCGAATTCAGGCGTGAGTCGAAGGGTGTAAAAGTCCAAAAGAAAAAAAAGATGTCATCTCGTCTTATCGAAGGGGTGTTGCTTGGGGAAACCGAATGCAGCCATGGCGGCAACAAGACCGAGATAGGCGAACCGCGTGCCTTGCACTTAGCGAATGACTAGCTTCGACAGAAACTTATTTGATGACTAGCTTCGACAAGAACTTATTTGATAAGCAGTCAAAGTCATATGGATCAAACGTTGTCTCTTTTCGAGTGCGTAGATAGGACTCTGCAAGGCCTGTGTTAGTGCGCGTTCCATCATGAGCAGGAGAGAGTCAAAGCGGTAGAATATCAGTGTACGAAAGAGAGGAAAGCCAAAAGACGGCACCGCGGCGCGATTGGGTATATACTAACCGTGCTTGATGACGGTGTCGCGAACTTCGGTCATGGCATCACAGGTAGAAGGGTTGTTATGGAGCAACTGCCCGTGCTGTCTCGTATCCCAGTCGGCAAGGGCAGGCAACTTCTGCGATATCGCATGGAAGAGGCCCACGATGACTCCAACAGGAGTATCTTCCATTGTAAAACAAAATTGATCGACCGCCAAGGGATCAGGTACTCGGTAATGGCAATCAAATTGCATTTCTTCCCACACAGCAAGCAGGATAGAAGCGAGGAGGAAGATGATCGGCCAATTCTTCTTCTTGTCGCCGCTATAGACGCCCGAGTACAAGACCGACAGCTCCTCCAAGATACTCTTTTGCAGCTCACGCCACATTTCGGCGAGCGCACACTTGATCTGGAAGTTGATCATGACGGGTGCGACTGTGCGTCCGAAGAATTTTGAGTCCTCGTCGTCGATTTGCCCATTGATATTCGCTTCAGGTCCTTGACTCTCTACCATGGTGATGTGCATTGTCAGGTTATAGGAAAGCACAAGTTTAAGTGCCTTCTTGATGATGGGGACTCTGTCTCTCATATAGTAGCGGTGGGCTGTCTTGAGTATCTCGGTAATGAAGGGAGTGCCTTCAAAGTGATCGTTGATGAAGTCTTCGAATGGCCCCTCCACGTGCTTGTCGAGGTATTCCTGGAGGGCATCAAGACGAATGCCTTCGGCACCGACATCAAGCTTCTCCGTCTTCGTCTCAAAGCTTATAGGGTCGTTGCTTGAGGAGCCAGCCTCGACCCATTCCACAGCGAAGCAACCTTCATCGGCAACGAAAACCTCACGAACCATAACGGGAAGGGCAAATCCGTAGCCATGAGTAATCCACATGAGCGACTCCTTGGATGAAAAGCCTTTGACGTTGTACACCGACATGCCGAGGCCGCCATGGATCTCATAGTCAGCCTTCCAATCTTTCATAAACATCCAAAGATCCTTGATATCGACGCGAGTGCAAGGAACCTGCCAAAGCCGAGCATGTGAAGGCTGGCATCCGGCGCAAGGCTCTCCCTTGTCACAAGTCTTCTTCAAGAACTTGCAGCGCAAGCAAGCGCGCAACTTCCTGATTTCACTTGCTTGCTTGCGCTGCTCGGGGAGAAGAGGGCCCTTTCTGCGGCCGACCTTCTTTTCAATGGTGCCATCTTTCTTGCCGTTGGAGGTTCGGCGGATGATGGTCTTGATAGTGCCCTTGGTAATCTGACCCTTGCGAGGCCCACCTGATTGTCTTCGGGTGTTTGCGGCAGTGGTCAAAGATCCGGAAGCAGCACCACCACTGCCAGGACGGTGACGAACTGATGCGGGCTCAGCCTTGATGGGCATTGGAGCTGACACAGCGTGACTGGCCGTCTCATGACTATGGTTGTGGCAATCAGTAGTGAAGCCAGTACAATGCTGGCCCATATTCGGGCGGTACTCCGTGTGGGAATCCGATCCAGATGAGTAAGGGGAGTAGGGCAAATGAACTTCCTCGAACCCAAACTCCATGGAATTTGCTGCATCTGACGAATCAGAGTGACTTCGAAGGTGTAGCGTTTGACTAGGATTGAATATGGCTGCGCTCTGTGCTTGTTGAAAGTGATCTAAACCCTGTTGACTCCAGTCAACCATAGCCCAACCATCTCCGTTTGAGGAAGGAAGGGACAGCACTTCCAAGTACGTTCCATTTGGAGAACCGCTTCCAGCACTATCAATACGAGTAAGAGCATCCATCTGCAGCGTGTTCTGAAAATCGTGCCAGGTTTCCATGCCGTTATTTCCCCAGTGCATAGTTTGCGCCGTCTCCCCCACGGCGGCTATGTTGGAAAAAGGCGAGTCCATCAGGTTCGCTTGAAGGGCAGCTTGGGTGGAGGGAGACATGTAATCGAGAGCATTGGGATGGAAGTGCGGAAAGGTGCCAAAGCTTGCAAGGGCCGAGTCCTGGATAAATTGAGCCACCTCTGGAGCGGTCATATTTTGCTGAGAAACCGCTTCTTGCTGCTGTTGTTGATGTAGATGCTGATGCTGATGTTGTTGATGTTGATGTTGATGATGTTGATGATGTTGATGTTGATGTTGATGTTGTTGTTGTTGTTGTTGTTGCTGCTGCTGCTGCTGCTGCAGTTGTTCTTGTTCTTGTTGTTGTTGTTGTTGTTGTTGTTGTTGTTGTTGTTGTTGTTGCTGCTGCTGCTGCTGCTGCTGCAGTTGCTGTTCCAAGGTCAAGTCGGCGATGGGTCGTGGCTGGTGGTGTCCAAAGGTCCAGTCGGCCAGGGGATTGGCAGCATGCGATACCGAGAATTGTTGCATCGTCGAATAATGGCTGTGTGGACTCGAGGTATGGGACAACGGTGAGCTACCTCGAAGGTCGTCGGAAGAGCTGATGGAGGCGGCCGCCTGTGCAATGGTAGACGCCATCTCGAGAGGCAAAGCCCAGGCGCGGGGATTGGCCATGATTCCCGGGTCGGCCAGGGGACTCGAATGAGCCAGCGATGCTACTGAATAGCCATATGCGGTTGGATCTTGGTGTTGATGGTCGAAGGACATATCTAGAAAGGCATCACGCCCACCAGTGGGGTTAAATTCGAGCGCCATACTGGCAGGAAATGAAGTAAACCGAAATGGGGTCCGAAGTGTGGTGATGTTGGGGTAAGCAGTGGATGACGCCTCCCTTTCATATAATAGTCCCTGATGTAACGCGAGATATGCGGAGTAAGAAACAGGTGTGTAAGATGAAGGAGGTAAGGCAAGGGGACAGCATCAGTGGTGGAAGCAAAAAGGCTTTGGCAAGCCAGCGGCGAGAAAGTATGGAAAATAGGCCTGCCAATTGTGCGTCTGCGTGGGCGTGACAAGAGAACGATAACCCAACGTTCGTTCGCGGGGCATCGGGAATGTCGAGCGGGAGGGGGTTGAAGAAGCCGGGTTGAAGAGGCGGTGAGATTGCCCAGCCCTGGACCAAACGGTGCAGCCAATCACGGTAGCCGACATCGCCGGTGCGTGAGCTGCAGGCTAGTGGAGCCACTGGCGGACTGTCAGGCGTGCGACGAACCAGTCAAGAGCCCCGAATCTACAAGCCGTTGGTAGTGAAGTGGGGTGGTGCCAGGTGTTCAAGCTCCCAGCCACTGCTGCTGCATTTCGTCAGACCGGACCCCTGATCGCTGCGTGGCCTGTACAAGGGTCCAGGACGGGGCTCTTGTGCCCTATACCTTCTACATAGTGGGCTTGGAGCCGTAAGGACGAGTACTCTCGACTTGATCGACCTCGGCGGGTCGTGTCGGAGTCCCACTTGGTCATGAACGACTTGTGGAATGTCTGGGGAGGGCATTGTCTCTGCAGCGCCTAACTGTGTATGTATGTATGTATGTATGTATGTACTCCGTATGTACGTACGTACGTACGGAGTAAACGGTATGTATGTACATATGTACTTACTACTCCGTACATATATACAGAGTTAACTTGAATTCTGATGCGAGGTTGTGAGCTGGATTAAGAGATCCTGATGGCAGATGGTTACGATGGAAGCCTGTGTGGTGATGGGCGGATGATGGACGGCAAAGGCGGGTTGCGCCCTCACAGTCCGCAAAATCTGCAGTCTGGACTGTGCGATGTTCGTCGTTGGACAAGCTTGGACATGCATTGGCCTGCTCGCTTGGTCGTCTGCTGCGTCCGATGCAGAACGCACATGCAGCTAGACTGCTAGCTGAGGACCCGAACTATTACGGGCAAGTTGCAACTGTATCATACTCCGTACTGTCCGTACGGAGGAGTATGATGTACCTACATACATACCTATAGGCTATCCCTTCTCCTCCATCCTCCATCCAATCTAGCGCAGCCGCGCATATACTTCATATGGAGTAAATCATATGTCAGCAACGGCATCGTCATATGGCCTCGGGTAAACTGCGACAAGAATTGTCCTTTTGTGTGACTGCGGAGAGCACATCGGCTTATTACGCAACTTCCCCCTTCCAGCTTTGAGAAAGTCAGTACAGTACTCCGTACATACAACCATTCGGCCGTTCTGCGTTGCCTTGACGTTCAGGCCAAAGTGGGCGAGCGGGGGGCTTGTTCTTCCCGACGACACGCGAGACGCACTGGGCACTCTGCGCCACTGCCCTCCAGAGTCCAGATGCAGCAGCGACATGATCTGATCATTGAAACCTACTCCGTACACATGTACCTCCTGCTATGTAAGTACATACATACATGTACTCCGTACGCCTCATCGGACATACACAAGAGACTGGCCAATGCCTATGTGTGTACATACCTATAAAAATTGCTAAGTTTTAAAGTTGTGGTCTAAATTGAGCATCCCGGCCCGTGCCTGCAGCCGAGAAGCCAGGACGACACGTTCTCGGTCTCCAACCTTTAAAATCAGTCTCCCGGGTTCCCTCACGGACCGCTCGTCGGCACTGAATGAAATGTCACAAATCGATCATGTCTTGTGGCGGAATCTTTTTCATTTGAAACATGCAGAGAGGGTTCCACTGGGGCTCTATGATGTATCGTATCTCCTGCCCTCCGATTCTTCGAAGCGAATTGTTGACGTGAAGTTGCATGACTTGATGACATACGGAGTATGTATGTACCTATCACACGCGTGACGCGAGCGACCACTGTAAACCCCTGCATTTCACTCGCCGGTTCTTCTCACGCCACATGCGCTGGCATGTGTGCGACTCGCGAGCCGCCAAGCAAAGCCAAGCCGATCTAGGCCGCTGGGGTCGTTGTGCAGTGCCGTGAATCCCGTGAGTTGGCAGCTTTTTTTCGTCCCCGGGTTATCGCGATTCGCAACCGCGTTGTCGATACATAGTAGCGTCGTCCTTCGCGATCCCAGACAAAGCCAGATGGCGGCTTATACATATGCACATACATAACTCATCAACCCAGCAAAGTGCCCGAACAAAACACCCGAGCCGAACTTTCGATCGACTCGCGCGTCAGTCCATCGCGGGGACCGGACCCGAGCAGTGAGCAGTGAGCAGTGAGTCGGAAGTTGGAACGTTGATGCGGATAAATCTTGATGCCGAGTCATGGTCTGCTAGCGGAGTATGTACATATGTACATACATACATACCTAGAGGCTAGGTATGTACATACACATATGTACAAGCTACGTACGTACAACCCCATCCTGCTCTCTAGCCGAGGCCAAGGCAGCACCGAGTGCCGCTAACAAGGGATTGAGTCCAAAGTCGAACAAGCGCGCGAGGAGAGAAAAAAGATCATCGTGATCGAAAAGCCCGCGACCGAGACACCTTGTCCCCGCCCAGCCGCTCGGCGGGTTGCATCATGCATGACGTTGGAGTAATCGTGCAGGAGTCTGGAGTGAGTATGTACGAAAATACATACATATATGTACATACCTATGTATCCTCATCAAGGCGTGACGCGATTGGCTGGAATCCCCTGTCCGTCTGACGTCTTGGGGTGAGACCGCGAAAGAGTTTCAGTCAATCACATGTACCGAGGTAGGTACATACATACATACATTAGAATTTAGGAGGTATGTACGGTATCTTGTACATGAATACATATTGTATGATTTTGTGACAGCGACAACAAGGTTCAACACGAAGGTACGGCATCTTAATTGCCCTTCGTCACAAAGGAAGGTGCTATAATGCGTTGAGCCACGGTTACGATATTCTCGATTTGAGCCCGTTGTCGCCACGGAGTTGTACCGGTCTTGTACGGAGTACATACCTACCTATCATACAATTAGGTACACAGGTACGGTACTAGATCAGCACTCCCCGTAGCCCATGTGCCAATAATGTCTGAGCGACGAAGAGCTACCTACCTAGGTATCTACATCGCACTTACATACCTATTTACAGAGTCGCAAGTTGCAACGCCAGCTTGACTGGCGCAGCTTCCTGAAGCCTGAAGTGCTCTGTTTGGTGTGGTTTGAAATCGCGCCCGCTTTGTGGAGCCCATGATTCGAGGTTTTTCGGATCGCACGAGGGATCGCGCGCCATGCCAATATTCGGGTTCTTTTCTTTTTTTTTTACCTCCAGGCTCCATCTCCACCCAAGCAACTGCAGTTCGTTCGCATGACGCACAGAGTACTTACCCTAGAGCCATTTTTGCAGAATTCCCGCGACATACTCATTGTAGTGGTTTATCAATCAATGAAAATTAGAGAAAAATAACTCGACTTCATGTATCTTCAAAATTATGCTTTCATTCTCGCCGCGCAGTAGTTGTCGCCGGGGCGGGAATCTCTGGTCTTGTCAAGCGGGTTTCACGGTGATGCTGAGGAACAAGAGTGAAAATGAAATTCTCCCGTCGACACAAACTTGAAAATGAAAAGAAGGAGCCATCACAAGACAGGGGAGGGATTTTACATGAGTTGTGACTCGTGAGTGAGTGAGCGAATGTGCGGCGTCGAGCACGGCACATGACACGACGGAAGAGCCTCTACTCTATTCTATGAGTCAACTCAAGATACCTACCTACATATCGACAGCAAAGCGGCCTGGTAGAAAACAAAGCATACCCAATTAGTTGCGACTCGCAACGAAGTCAGGCGTTCCCATTTTCCCAATATGTATCGCATTGCTTTCACCGAGATATGTATGTGGTCACTGGTGGTGCAGTTGGGTCGTCGAAGACTCGAAGCCCCTCTTACGAAAGAAACACCCGGCTAATTCCCGAAGACAGTGCAACAGACAATGCTTGTGGGCAGCGCACAGATTTGCTATTGTCCAAAGCTCGACACATGACGCGAGCGCGGAGACTGGTACGCCATGGTCAACTAGCTGGCCAAATGAAGGCAAGCAGAATATACGAACAATCGTAACGGAAAACACATTGATTCCAAGCCCACGCGCCGTGCGGGGGAATTTGCCTTCCCCCCTGTGCCGTAACCCGTTTTCGGTTTTTCGCCTCACCGCACAGGAGGCGCCGTTATGAAAGCTTCTTCTTCTCGACAAGCCCGCGTCCGACGGAAAGTCGTGTTCAAGCATCCCAGCAAAAGAAAAATGGCAGCAACAGCGAGCCGAGAGCACTCCATGGGACAATCCGTTGTACAGGATCCCTCAACAGTTCCCATGATGCCCGTGATACCCAGTCTCTTCACGTTAGGGCCCCCGATTCGAGATGAATTAACCACCGATAGCTCGCAGCTCCAGGATGAGACCGTGGAGGAGTGCACGCCCTTCTTGACAGGATATGGCCACGATCAGTTCAATATCCATGGAATTCCTCCGCTGCGGCGCCCTCACCATGTGAAGTTTCTGCAGAAGCAGCTAGGCAAGCTGCCTAAGATGTTTAAGTCTGCAGACTCAAGCAGGCCGTGGATCTTCTATTGGTGTCTGAATGGACTGTCCCTTCTAGGTGAAGATGTCTCTGCATATCGTTCCAGACTCATCGAGACCGTTCGCCCCATGCAGAATGAGGACGGCGGATTTGCGGGAGGCTTCGGCCAGACCTCACATCTTGCCACCACATATGCAACTGTCTTGTCGCTTGCCCTTGTCGGCGGAGAAGACGCCTATGAGGTGATTGACAGGAGAAGCATGTGGAAATGGCTCTGCTCACTCAAGCAACCAGATGGGGGCTTTCAAATGGCCGTCGGTGGTGAGGAGGATGTAAGGTGAGTTCGAAGGGGTCTCCTCAAAGGGGTGGTCTCCATAGAGTGTATCCGTGACAGGTGTCATGCCACCGTGTTGCTGACTCGAAGCCATTACAGAGGAGCGTATTGCGCCAGCGTCGTTATATCTCTTTTGAATATCCCTCGTAATCTGTCACCCAGCTCGCCTGCACGTAGTGCTGGGCATACCAGTCTCTTTGACGGCCTTCCAGAATGGATACAACGATGTATGTTTGGAAAATCCCGGCGCACTGCCTGTATTACTTAACCGATTATTCCACGTCTGTTTTCCAGCGACTTCATGGAAATCTGGGATGACACCTGACACGATATTTGCTCCCAGGTCAAACGTACGAAGGTGGCGTCTCTGCTGCGCCCGGATTCGAGGCTCACGGTGCCTACGCTTTCTGCGCTCTGGGGTGTCTGTCAATCATTGATGCTCCACATATATCTATTCCTAAGTGAGTTTCCTCCTGCGCTCGATCTATCACAATCGTCAAGACAAAAGCGTGGTCAAGCCAGGAGGGATCTAGTTGCTACACACCGCGTGACTGCTAACTCCCAGACCTACACAGGTACCTTGATGTTCCACGTCTCCTTTCCTGGCTATCCTCTCGACAATATGCGCCAGAGGGTGGCTTTTCTGGCCGGACGAACAAATTGGTCGACGGTTGCTACAGCCACTGGGTCGGTGGATGCTGGCCCCTTATCGAGGCCAGCCTTACAGGCCCCGAGAATCAGCGCAATCAACCCGCAGGCAACCCGACTAAGAAGTCGCACGATAGCATCTCGAACCGCAACGGACTGATTCGTTACATTTACTGCTGCTGTCAGGATCTGACTCATCGTGGAGGCCTACGAGACAAGCCCAGCAAGTACGTCTGCATCGAAAAATGGACTTCAGTTCACAAGCACGCCCGATGAACGTTCAGCTTTTTGCTGACTTTGCCATTTTCTGCTAGATACTCCGACGCCTACCATACTTGTTATGTGCTATCGGGCCTGAGCTGTGCGCAACACAAATGGGACTTAGTATCCGCCCGTGCTGACGCTGTGCTAATGGATGGAGACCGTTGGTCCGTCTCGCCTTTCGAATTCACGGAGGCGCAGATCTTTGAAGAAGTTGACCGAGTTGAACCATCTCATCCGGTCTACGTTATTTCGCAGAATAGTGTTGATAACTGCCAACGATACTTTGCCACGAAGACAGGCTTTTAGGCTCTCACTGCTCAGTAGCATCTAGAGGACGCCACAGAAATTTGCAACATGCGGACAAGCAGTTCAATATTCAAGGCGATTTCACACTTGCCAGACTCGCAGCAGCGTTCCATGAGTTTCTCGAAGGCTGCGCCTTATCTGAGACAGAAGGATCTCCGTGAGGCGGAAGGCTCGTCCAAGGCAGGGCACCCTTCTGTGCGATGCTTCGCTCAATGGACTGTTGGGGTAGGGTACTTCGTGGCCTATTTGACAGAGACGAGGAATCTTCGCAGCTACTGCAGACGTCCCTGTGTGTGTATCAGCGAGATGAGTCTGAATGGGTGTGCTGACCATGAGTCATGCGTCAACCGCCACGTCGGGAACCAATTGAGGAGCCAGCTTGAAGACAAGTAGTCCGAGATGGTCAGGTTAGATCGGATTAGGGCCACCCTGTCGAGGCCCGGGGTGAAAACATACGCCAGGATGTGGTTCATGGGCCATTGCAGCGAGGCATATATATATCGTGTGTATCACAAAATATTTGTAGTTAAAGTTATCAATAGTGATGGAAAATATGTGGCCAGGCACCCTGTGGAATGAGGGCACTTCTCTTGCGTCATACACACAATGCGTCTTTCCACCATCGTGCAAGTATAAAGCATCACTGCATAAGAGGTGATGCGGCGGGCTTGCGACAACTTCTGGCGGCCCATTCTGATCCCACACCTGGTCCTATCAGTATGAATGCAGCGAAACAAAAAGATCGGCAATGAACTGTCGTGGAAACGCGTCCCTTCATCAAGACAACTCTCATGCAACGCCAGCCTTTCCCACTATGCCCCCCATGCGTCGGGCTCTCTAAGCCAGGGATCGTGTTGGCCAGCCAGCAGCGCTTACATCGACCAGAAGTCGTCATTCTTGTCATAGCCCCATAGGAAGTCGTACAAGAGGGTCATGAGTAGCTTATTTGCTCTGCAATACCTATGATCAGTAACCTAACTTCGTCCCTCGTTTCTGTCGCCATCGCTGCACCGCAAACGATGCCATTGACGGCACCGAATGATAATACCTACCCCGCGAGCTAGAATTTCGAAGAAGCTGACGTCACGATGATGGACTAGCTGCCTTTGTTGGAGACGCAGAGACGGACTATTCGAGACGAGGTGCATGATTACTCCGTAGAATGGAATCACAACGTGTTATGGCCTCAACATTCGTGGCCTTGACAGATTGGATCTGCTGGGAGGTACATATGTGACAATGTGTACGTCGGTACACACCTAAACGGTTGTCCCCAATTTCTCACTCCCTGGTGTAACCCTCTTGCCCTCCAATGCCTTTTCCTTTGCATCTCCTCCTTTGAGTCAACGATGCATGTTATCGTCTTTGTCAGAGTGACAGACTCGGTTGGCAGACTTGGCACCTCATCCAGTCTAAGTTGTGCATCTGGCGCTGTACCGGCAACAGTATAGGTGTATATTATACGTCTGCACGCCTTCACCCTGTCGCCTCTTCCTCTTAACTCTTCTCACGCATCGACTCTCGATTTCGTCCTTCTCGGCCGATCCATTGCAGGGTACATAGAGGGGATACAGTATACTGGAACAGTATGACGCAACAGTTGCGCTGCCCACTCACAACCACAACGAACCGGAGGCTAAGCAGCTAATCCATGAAGGTACATGTACATACCCCAGTCACTAGACTCACGAGTCACTACTCGGTAGCCGCCAAGAATGGAGAGGGAAACAACTTGTCGACCCTGGTACATGGCCGGCGTTACCGTATTTATCTTCTCTCCGAGCCCTGTCACTGCCAATTCTAGATGGATCCAGAATGGCAACAATTCCGACAGAATCTGTCTGTTTAGCTGGCTCTTCCACGACTTGCTTTTTTGACTTTGGCTGTGGCTGTCTGGGCCTCGCGATCCGCTGAAGCAACAGTATGTATCATGAATGGGTTAGTACGTTAAGGTAGCTCTCTACTGCTATGAAGAGCCGAAACTTCACAGTTACGAAGCGCCGAAAGACGTGCAAAGACGGCCTCAACACCATATTTGCCACGCTCGACAAATTGCATCTTGCTTTTGGCGGGCATGGTCCCTGAAAGGCCACTGTTCGCTTGATTTGTCGCCGCCGCTGCCGCCACCTCTAAATGAGAAGGTGAGGAGTGATGAGAGCACTACATAGTACCAATATCTCCAGAGTCAAGCGGCAGGGAGCTACCTCAACGTACCAGCCCATTGAGAATACCATTGTTTCAGCGGATTTTGAAGCCCAGGACTGCCAAAGTCGAGAGTCAAAGAAGCGAGTCGTTGAAGAGCGATTGAACTGGACTTCCACGAATGACAAGGCACTGGGCAGGCGCCGAAAGATCTGCAAAGACCGGTAGCGTAGATGACCTTTTTATCACAGCTGACAAAGTGCAGTTAGCACGGGATAAGCGATTTCAGCGAGAGGCCGCTGTTTTCTCATTCTGCCGCCGCTGCTGTCGCCGCCTCGGCTTCCTCTAAGCTTGTCTCTGGATCAGGAGGTGAGTAATTTACCTCTACTGGCGTACCTTGGCTGCACATTTCAGTGGACACGAAACATAACGATGAAAGGGCCCCGTGGAAACTGGAAGTACATTCTCACCGTAGACCTCAGCATCCACATCTTCGTCAGCGAAGCGCCAGTGTCTGGTTGCCATACGGATTTCATGCACTACCCGACACATCATCAGGAGCAACCTCGAGGCTCACAAATCAACTAGCATCAAATGAGGCCGCGATGCGAAACGGAGCTCTTGTTCGTCGTGCAACGTTCCAACTTTGTAACATGAACAGGAAATATGTCTCGGGAGTCATTCTGCGGGAACCCACCGTTGTTGAGCTCGTATAAGAAAGATAAAAATAGGCGATCTCACCCGCTGGGAATTTTCATCTTTCCAACATGGGTGATGACTGCTGCTCGCACTTCGGCTTTGTACATGACAGAGATCCGGACATGCATTTGCCATTCTACCAGTACTGTTTGCGATTCTCTTCAAAATCACCGCAGGCCGTTTCCGACGTCCATCTCATGTCCTGCAACTGCAAAACATTTCTTTTGTAAGTCTTTGCAAGTCCTTTATGTCGGGTTTCCGTCGGCGCGCGGCAATACGAATATGCAGGACAACATCAATGTCCCACCCAAGGAAAGAATAGCGCGCGCGCGCTGGATAGAATTGACGAATAGTTGAAGTGAAGTGCCAGTTGTGGACTTGGTAAACTGGGAGAAGACTGCGAAAGTTGCCCCCAGATTGAAGATGTAGGAGGAAGCGCAGAGGATACGGGAAGGGAGAAGAAGGGAGTGTACATGTATGCCTTTCTGTCACTGTTTTACTTTATGATCTCGAGCCTCGACTTACCACGCGCCGCACGAGAGCGGGATGAAGGCGGACTCTTTAGGTTTAGGAGGGAACGGGCTAGCAGCGTTCATCGGGAAGCTCATCACCATGTGGTACACCACGTGGCCCATCATGTCTCACAGACGGAGCCGTTGTCGGAAGGCGTGTACATCAGTGTTTCCCGTGTCATTTATTCCGTTCCTATACCATAATCATGTATGTAGTGTCGTCTATTACGTTCCCTGAATGTGCATCCGATAGGCATCCGAAAGCAAGGAAAGATCCCCCACCAATAATAAAGCAGCAAAAGACAGATACTTTTCCCAAGTACACTAAAATTACATTGGCCCAATCATCAGACCGGAGATGCCGACCCACATCAAGCGTTGATGTGCAGATACGGCGCAATCTTCGCTTGGACCGCGGCCTTCAACTCCCTTCGCTCCGTCAGAGTAAGCGGCTTCGCGTTATGCTTTCTCTGCTCGCGGCTTTCTTGCGTCTCGACCAGTCTCACGTCCGTCTCGTCGTCGGGACACTCCTCGAATGTGTAGGATCGGCGCATGCAGTTTGTCCACGCGGTAGCTATGGTGAGAGAGACAACCAATTCCTGTTAGCTTCACTCATCGCTTTACTGAGGAGGAGAAGAGGAGGATGGTGTTCAAGGAAAGAGAGGAAATATTGAGTTTAAGGCCGGGAGGGGGGAGGGGGACTGCGCAGCGGCAAAGAATAAAGACATACCCTTCCCGGACGGAATGCCCTCCCAATCATCCGTTAGAAAATGCAAGAACCCGCCGTGCGTCACCACGGCAATGTCGCCTTCCATGACCTCGGCAATCTCTTTCAGCTTCCGCCTCGCCTCCTTGGCTCGCGCCGTCAAGGCCTCCACGGTGGGCTCAAAGACACTCCCCTTGCCCTTGTTCGTCCAGTCGTCCCTAACGCCATCGAGGTCAAGGTCGTGGTCACCAAACTCTTCGAGAAGCTTCTCCTTGCTGGAGCCCGTGTCGCAGGGTGAGTTGGACACCTCTTGCAGGATATCGAGCAGGATGATGGGATAGAGCATCCCTGGCCCGCCAAAGGACAGGTTGCAGGTGTGAATTGTGCGTCGGAGAGGCGAGGCTACCAACTTGACGAGCTTGGAGTGGAAGGGAAACGCAGCCCGTAGGTCGGAGCATTGGTGCTCGCCGAGGGGGGTGAGATCTGGATCGGGGAAGGATTCGTTCTCGACTGAAAGATTGTGGAAGCCTTGGGCATGACGGACGAGATGGATTGTTGGTATGATTCTGTTTTCATCAGGCAATACTGCTGGTTGAGAGTACATATCGTTCATCTTGATCGGGTGTGTTGGTGTTGCTGTGTTTGTTGTGTCGTTGTGTGGTCGTGTTGTTGTGTTGGGAAAGGCTTCGTTGATGGACGTGGGAGATGATTGTATTTCTAGGCCGGGGGACTTGCTCGGCTTGGGTCTGGACTTGGTGTTTGTCTGCAGAGTTTGTTAGCAATGGGCCAATTGGGGGTGCTGTCCTCGAGAGGTTGTGAATCTCACTCTGATATACTGTTCAGGGCTAGGAAAGTTGAGAGTTGGAACTTCGGACTCAACGGCCTCGCGACTGCGCTTCCTCCCTTGCATTCTGGGCGGGCCCAGAAGACTCGAGTGGGGCTTATTTCAGGGGCGGGAGAGGCTCCGTTTGTTATGCGGCCTAAGCACCACCCAACGTTGCAGATCTGAGATGAAACTTGAACACTTGCTCTCGCGTAACCCAGAGGTTTTGGTCTCTTCTTGCAACTAAGTTATCAATCAACAAAAGTTGGGCAGTTTGATGCCGGGAAAAAGGCCTCTTCCTCGCGCCAAAGCCAAGAGGTCATTGATCAAGAACAGACGAAAAAAAAAAAAAAACCGAAACCCCCGAGGGCAATTGGCCGCTATCCGTGTTGAGACTAGCTAGCTGATCACGGACCTCAACCAGCTAGTTTAGTACCGTACCACCGAAGTGATTCTACTCCGGAGTCCATACACTTTGAGTCTTGCCTCAGCCGCCCCCTGCCAGAATACGTACGATTCACGAGTCTCCCGTCCTGGCGCTTACTCCGTCTAGTCATCGCATCTTGCTCCTGGAAACTGGGCGCACGCCACGCCCGTGGAAATACCAGCACCCTGCGCCTTGACCCCTTCCAGAATGCCATGGTAAATTTCTCCGGATGCGGGTATCGGGGCGTTCCTGTCTCTTTCGGTTCAGAGCTCAATTAGGGCCTCCTCTTGCACGTGGTCCTTGATGGGGTCGTGTTGTGGCACGGATGGAAATGAGTCGTGCGTATAGCCAGTGTAAGCTTTTGATTGAGAAGCCGCTGGTGGCTGGGAGACCTGCTGCGCGTACTGTGGCTGCCAGTATGGCTCTTGAGCTGGCGCTGGCGCTGTCGTTTGTTGTTGCTGTTGCTGTTGCTGTTGCGGTTGTAGTTGTCGCGGAGCCATTGGGACTCGGGATTGTGGTTGATGATGGGACGGCTGTGCATGAGCCTGCACGGGGGTGTTGGTCTGGCTAGGCGTTGAAACAGCAGCATTTTGGCCGTATTGAAGTGAGTGCTGAGGTAGAGTGGGATACGGAGACGACGAGGAGTCAGGGGCCATGGTGGGCGCCGACGGGCCAGAAGGCAGCTGGAGTGGTGCTTGTTGCGGCTGTGTCGTGTAGTAGTACGACTCTCGACTTTCGGCTGAGGGAGATGCTGCCTGCTGTTGAGGTGTTTGGGCAGTATGTTGATGCTGCTGCGGATATGAATCTACTGGAGCAGAGGGTCCAGGCGTGCTCCTCGTTTGCCAACTACCCGTCCTTTGAGGTTGTACAAAGTGGCCCGTCTGGGACTCAGGAGGTTGACCATATGAGTGTTGAGCCTGGGGAGGTGCCTGCGGGGGAGGGTGGTGGTATTGAAGGGCTGCGGGAGGCTGGAAATGAGGAGGAGCTGCTTGTTGTCCAGTGTAAAAGCTCTCCGCTCCTCCCGCAGCTGTCGGAGCATGGGAAGGCATGGATGGATAGGGTCTCGACGGCTGACGGAGATTGTAACCGCCTAAATTTTGCTGACCGTAGGCTTTTGAAAGTCGCTCTTCCAGCATTCGATCGTAGTGGCGCACCACTGTTGAGAGCTTTGCGTGAAGGTCCAACAATGTATCTAGATACACTTAGCTGTCAAGTTCTACCTTCAGATAGAGGGACGCTAGGCAACCTACCATGCTTGCTCATAGTCTCGCCGTACGTTCGCGCCAGTTTAGGTCGCAGAGTACCGATACTGTCGTAGAGTTCCTGAATCTGGGGTTCCCGCAGAATCGTGCCAGGCGGCTGTGTCTGAAGCCGATCGACCAAGGTAGCAAAAAGATTGATATTTTCCGCCTCGACTGGTGTCAGCTCGTAATCGTTTTTGGGAAGTACAAACGAACCAGACGCCTGGCCCGCGGTTGGATTCGATGTTTGCTGTTTGAGTGCGGCCGCATGTCTCTTCTTCTGCTCTTCCATGTCGGCAATCGACGCGGCAATCGCAGACTTCAAGTCTGCGTCTTCCTCTTCTTCTTGCTTTGACGGAGTTTTTTGCGGCGCTGCGAACACCCTACGTGTAGGCTCCTGGTATCCCCTGGTGCTGCTTTTAACTTCCTCCAAGCTCATTGCTAGAGCTTTCTTCAAATCTTCGTCGAAGCCGTCGTCCACCCGAGCATTTCGCGGTTGCAGTGTGGATGTACTACTCCGAGTCTTGTGCGGATACGTAGGCGTTGATCGATCCGGAGGGCCAAGCTCTTTGTGGCCTTTACCTGTTAGTTTGGCGTAGCAGCCGTCGTCGACTCGGACTGCCGCCTGGATACCCAGATGAGGCAGAGGAATCGTCTTGCTTGAGCACTGCTGATCAAAGCAGTTACCACAGTTCCGACAATGATGCTTTCGGTTCGTAAAAGTAAACGCTGTTCGACAACGCATGCAGACGTCGGAATCGGCCCATTCGGGGGGCTGTGACAGACGTCATGATTAGCTCGAGCGTCACTTGTATAATGGCGGCGCTGAGCGCGGGCTCTCGACTCTTACCGCGCTGCTGTCGATCATACTGCTTGCCACCGTAACTCGCGGAGGGAACTGATGGCCTTCCTGTTGAAGCGTTCGGTAGATTTGACCTATATATGAGAGCTCATGCCTACCATCCGTCGCGACAGCCCATGACTGGATAAGCTCCAGCATTCTGAATCGAACGTCGGAGTTCACCGCAGCAGGTCCCACAGCTTGCAGTAGTGATACCAAATTATCCATAAACTCTCGCGATGCAATCTCTGCAAGGAAATGCGAACCGCCATTCTTGACGCACGTATCCGTAAGCTGTAGGTATCGAGTGGTTAGCTGTCGGTCATCGCGGGCACAGCTTATGTATGACGCATAGAGCACAAATGAAGCACCAGCCTACATTCAGGGCGCCCAATTGTGTATTTGGGTTTTTGTTTCCGATTCGCTTCTTCAAAGACCTCATGGCTTCTTTGGGCGCCACGGTTTTAGATCGGATGATGTCGGATATCTCCAGATTCAAGGCGATGTCCTCTCTGGGAATTGGTCACATTAGCAACGGTCGCAGGACTGTATAGCTGGACATCCAGTGCTTACAAGCTACTACTTGTCGCCTTCTCAATCTGCTCATCCAGGGCCGTGTTGGCCGATGATGACCACCAACTCATCATCTTGGCGGCTATGTCCTTTAGATGACCGAGGTCCGGAAGGGGAGCACGGTTCAGGTATCGTGACGCAGCACAAGTATCGTGTCTAGTTGTAGTTGCAAAATCGGAGGGTTCGGCTGGTATAGCTCTTAGTTGTCGATGCACGCAAAGGGGGGTAACAAAGTGACAGCCTTGCCGAAGCGGTGTAGTTATCGAGGTGCTGCCTTAGCCTAGGTACCTGATCCTGACGAGACGAAGTGTTGCGTCAGAGGCTCAGAGCTATTGGACTTGTGGATTTGTGGAGTTGAGCAATGAGGACTGAAGAAGCGTCGCGTCACGCATGAAACGTATGGAAAGTACATAGCTTAGTGGGGGAAGATACTTCTTTGCTGGTGAGATTGACGCGGTGCCTCAAGTACTCCATTCTCATAGCCACGGTACTTTAGACGCCACAACTCATGCATTCTCCGTCATCTTGTATCGAGGTCTACTCCGATTGAGCCTTCCGTTCGACCTTTGGCCACCACCAATCGCCTGACTCCGAATCGCGCCTCTCGAAACCTACACGCGTTATCATTCCAACCAAATACAGGATCCTGTTCGAACGAGAGCAGCTTGAAACCATTCTTCAACGTATCACTTACTTGGTTCGGTTGCCCAACATCGTCGACGAGAAACTGCCGTGTCACTCCAACCCTGCTGCCAGCCGCTCGTCAAATAGTCCAACTCTTGCCGCAACTCACCGCACAGGAGATACAACGCCAACCGCTGCCCTTCCCTCAGAGCCGAGCGGATTGAAGCTGCTGATATCTTCCCTCACGATTCTACATCTCGAAGTCCACGCAGAATTACTTGGAAATGAGCTGTAGCTCTCGTGTCGCACCATTTTCATGAGGACACCATCGGGTCTTGGCCTGCGCTTTGTGGACGTCAGTCACCTGCACTGAGCAGCGCATTTATGGCCACAAACGACAGACATAGCCTGCCTCAGGGGCATGATGGGAGGCATGGCTCTGCTTCCGCCAGGCCTTACGCTTCGCCGTTGCCCCATATAGACGATCTGGTTGCCATCCCGCAAGATATAGACCCGAACCAGTCCATCAGACGGCTTCTGGCTGAAGCGGAGACCTCTCTACAGCAATCTGAAATAAGCAGAGATCTCAATCGACCTGCTTTGGCCCTGAAATACTACATCAGGGCATACATTATTGCCGTACAAACCATCTCGGCCCACCCGGACTATCCGACTTTTCGATCACATAATAGTGAGGCTACTCGCATTCATGGCTCCTTGTTGAAAAGTTTAGATCAGGAGCAAAAAGCTTTTGAGAAGATCAAGAAAAACGTCATCACTGATAACATGATCAGCGGGATTCAACCCACCGCCAGACGAACAGCTGACCCACCAGCTACGAACGGTGTCTCGATCGGCTCATCATTGGCTGGTCGTGAAAGTAGCGAGGGAACATTCAAAAACAAGGCTATTCATGGGCACGCTTCGAGTACCTCAGCTGCGTCTGCCGCCAAGTCAAAGCCGGTGGTGCACCCCAAACCTCCCTCGCTTCATGGGAATGCGATTCCGCCTAGACATACTCGAGCCAAGTCAAGTAGCAGTGGCACGCAGGATCTGGCGGCGAGATTTGCCAACCTGAGGGGTCCTCAGCCTTCTCCTGGTCAGGATCCTCGTATCAAAACTTATTCCATCATCCCACCGAAACCCGCTGGTCCTAGAGAGATGCCGCCTCCCCCGCAGAAGATCAGTATCGACACTGACAGCGCCGCTTCCTTGCCAAAAATACCTGATGCTATATACAGCCCAGCACGTGGAACTGTATCCGGCGAAGCAGCACGGTTGCCAAGCAGCACACCTCGCGGTCTCTTCAGTCGAACAGGATCGTCTATCTCAGGAGGCGGGACACCAGGTCTGGCACAATTGCGACATAGCCATGAATATTTCCCCCCGTTCCCGCCAATACCTTCCTCACCGAGTATTTCTGAGAAGCCGTTTGAGATACCAGAGGGCGATGTAGTCACTCCTGAGCAACTTTTTACGTTAAAGAAGTCCAAAGCGTCGATTCTGCTTATTGACATTCGTTCTCGAGAGGACTTTGATGAAGGTCATATCATGGCATCTGCAATTATATGCATTGAGCCCAGTATATTGATGAGGGATAAGATTTCGGCCGCGGACATCTCAGATAGCCTTGTACTATCTCCCAACTCTGAGCATACGTTGTTCGACAAGCGAGATTCGTATGACTTGGTCGTCTTCTATGATCAATCCTCGCAATATATTCCACACGTGCACAAGAACTCGGATGAAGAAGTCGTCATGTCACTGTATCGTGCTCTAGTACTTCTCAATTATGGCCGCGAGTTGAAGAATTCGCTCAAATTGCTCCAAGGGGGTCTGGATGCCTGGGTAGATATGATGGGTCCTCGATCACTGCAGTCCACTCCGTCAGAACACTCCAAGGTCAGCCAGTCAAAAGCTCGGCACGGTCTCATCAGGAGGAAAGGGTCCAAGTATATCGTGACGCCGTTACAATCGGAAGAAGATATCAAGGCATGGCAGAAAACGTTGGATAAGGATGCAACTCGCCCTACATTTCCTCGTACTGGTGATGAGTTTTTGAGGTCTCCTCCCATATTAGCTGAGCGGCAGTCCATGGCATCGACGGTGTTATCTACGGAGCAACGATACAGACATGAACTGGTCAATAGGTTCAGCTCACCGACACATCTGCCACCGCCACCGGCTCGGCCTCAAGCCGCTGTCCAACGAACCAGTCATAGTGGCCTGTCACTGAGTGACCATGAATACGCGGAGAACGGCCTCGCTCTCCAACCCAAGAAAGTTCCAGAGCAACTATACTACACCGGTCTCAACAATCCTCGAAATTGGTGCTACGCCAACAGCACTCTGCAGTCGCTTCTTGCCTCTCCAGGATTTGGACGAGAGCTTGCGGATCGCGCATGGGAGACGAGATACAAGAACATGGTGCCGAGGAGAGGCAGCGAGAAGAGAGATCAGCCACAGCTCATGATCCAGATGATCTCTAATTTATTCCATTGGATGAGCTCAGGCAAATTCGAGACAATGAAGGCTCAGATGCTGATGGTACGTCGTGTAACTCGCCGCGAAGCAAAAGACCGAGGTATAATCGCTAACTGCTCGCTCTGAGAATATAGGAGTATTCTCGCCACTTGTGCAAGTCTGGTGACCCGCAGACTCAGTTCGGTGGCCCCGACCAGCAAGATGCCCAAGAATTCATGTCATTCCTCATGGACCAACTTCATGAAGAGACGAATCTTCTCCGGGACCTAAAGGGCATTCCCGACAAACCAGACACCAAACGACAATCGCTCACTCGCGCAGCAGTCGAGTACTGGCAAAATCACTGCAGACTGAACAACTCGATCGTGGACCGATACTGGCGGGGCCTCGAAGTATCAACAGTCCAGTGCAAGCAATGCGAAAATTCCACCTACACATTCTCACCCTTTGAATGGCTATCCGTCGCCGTACTCGGCAACGACGACATGACCCTTGCAGAGGCCCTCCACCGAACCACCGCCGACAACGAGCTCGCCGATTTCGAATGCGACCACTGTCGGAGCAAAGGCCGAGCGATACAGAAAATGTCGCTAGCTCGCATGCCAGAGCTGCTATGCATCAGTTTCCGCCGGTTCCACTACCAGGGCAGAGGCTTCATCAAGAACAACGCGGCCGTGACCTGGGACTTCAACGACTTTGACTTCTCGCCTTACTTTGTCGACTCGGCATCCTCATCCTCCACCGCTCAGCAGCCATCATGCTCATCGGACAAAGCCTTCTCCGGGCCCTTCAAGTACGAATGCTACGCGGTGATTGTCCACGCAGGACGGTCGATCAACACGGGGCACTACTACGCTTATGTGCGGGACTCGACTACGCATGGCCAAGACGCTTGGCTACTCTGCAATGACAGCGTCGTGAAGAGAGTCTGTATCGGGAGTCGGACGAGCGATGACGTGCAGAATGAGGTGTTTAGATCAGGAGAGGATAAGGTACCGTACCTGGTCTTTTTCCGAAGGAAGAGCTCGTGAGAAGATTATGTCTGAACCTACACTACATATCTCGAATTCACTGCTCTACTCGCGCTTCCTTGGACGGCGTCAAAACGGGCGAGATGGCGTCGTCATTCACGGCTGCATAGACACATTCGGCGGAGGCCAGCACTGAAGTACGCGTCTTGCCGCCACTGGTCATTTCCTTTTACACGCGAAGATGAATGGAACAACGAGAAGGGAGCCAAGAAAACCAGGAAAGAAGGAAAATAAGAGGAAGAAAGACGGGGGACTACCACAGAAGAGATAGACTCTGTCTTGTCGTACCCAACTACCGCATAGTGTGTCTTCATCTCGCACACAACGAATTTCGTCATGATTTTTGTGCTTCAGGTCCTTCAACTCATGATTATTAGCGGATACGTTCTCCTAGTTACCCTACTTTATACCGATTTAGATGCATAGAGCGAACATGGCGTCTTTTTTCTCTAGTTTTGGCCATATCTGGCAATGCAGTGCGTCGTTCGTCTTGTGTGGTGTGAGAGTCGGCGCGTGAGTGAGTGCGTGTTTGTTGTGTGGGGGACTCGAAAGTGACATTGGGTGTCCTGAGATGAATTGTTAGACGTTGCTGGACGGGTAGAAGTAGATGAATGGATGAATGGATGGATGGATGGATGAATGGATGGATGGATGGGTGAGTGATTGAATTGAACAAGTAATGACATGACATGGTGTGTATGTAACTACGGACTATTCCATTCTGGTGGCCACGGACACCGCATTCTACAATTTGTACTTGAGTTGACAACAACGTACGAGTCCATGGCTATATATACCACGCCCGCGTGTTTTAAAAAACCACGACAGTAGGGTAACAAGAGCACCGAGCTTTGTAATTAAAAAGTCATCAAGCCATCCCAGATTCTACATACAGAGAGAGTCTGGCCTGCTCCACCGAACTCGCACAGTTACTTCTTACAGTACAGACAGCAAAAGAGAAATCAATCCAACACAATACAGCACAACATGACATAACAAGCAGACAGACAAACCAGACAGAAACACATGAGAATAGGCATTAAGTTATATCATAGTACCAAGTGCAAAAAAACTTATAATAGGGTCAAACCACAACAAGCAGAACCTCACCCCTTGTCATTTTCTCCATCTACGAGAAAAGTCCCTCACTTCATATACCCCGTCTATCCACCCATCACTCCATCGGCATCATAGCGGGGCATAGGTGTCGTTCCTGCCATGAGAATCAAGTAGGAAAAAAAGAAAACCGGTCGAGAAAACGGTTAGGCGGTAGCCTTGAGACACTCAGCAATCTCCTTCTTGTATCGGTCACGAATAGCTCTTCGGTCAAGTTTTTGGGTCGCGGTGACGAGGCCCTATACTTCTAGTCAGCTTTCCATGGAAAAAAATTGAAATGGACAACATATCAAGGAATAGGGAAGATGCGGCTGTCTAGCTGGCTGCCTGGCTGCTACAAATTTCACGTACACTAGGAGGAGTCCACTCCTCATCAGAGATCACGACTCCTGTAATGATTTCGATCGGGCTCAAACCAGCGCGTTTGGCCGTCTCTTGCAGATCCTTCAACACGGCGTTGTGGACCTTGGGATCAGTGTGCATCTCGTGCTCAACAACGCCCAGCTCCTTGGCCTTCTCGACCAGGACCTTTTCGTTGGGCATAATGACAGCAATGGGTCTCGAGTATTCAGAATCAGCGTGCACCATGACGTTGCTGACGGTCTGGGCTCCTCGGTAAATCGACTCCACCTTTTCAAGGGCAATGTATTCACCACCTTGCATCTTGACGAGGTTCTTGAGTCGGTCTATGACTCGCAAATGGCCATTGGGATGGAATTCGCCAATATCGCCCGTCTTGAACCAGCCGTCAGAGGTAACTGCCTTGGCGGTCTCTTCGGGATTATTATAGTATTCCTTCAGAACGGGAAGTCCCTTGATCCAAATTTCTCCCTGTGGAGTCTTGACATTGTCGGTGTGATAACCCAGCTCCGGGCAAGACACGAGCTTGAGGTCAATGGCGGCGGGAATAGGGCCGATGGTGTTGGGGGAATACTCGAGGGGGCAGCCGAGCGCGCCGTTGGCACAGGTCTCTGTGAGTCCGTAGCCAATTACCATGGGGGCTAGGACAAGAGACAGGAACTGCTTGGTACTTTCTGCGATGCCACTGGCGCCATTCATGGTGAACCGAAGTCGGCCACCAGTCATGGCGCGAACTTTGGAGAAGACAATGCTGTCGAAAATATTGGCAAGGGGTAGCTTGGTTCGCAGCATGAATGATTTGTAGTTATAGGCCGCCCAGAACAAGCCCTTGAGTAGCGGACTGGAGCTGTCCAGCTTCGCCATGACTCCCTTCCTGACGGTTTCCCAGACTTGGGGAACGCCAACCAGAGCAGTAGGGCGGAATTCGCGCATGTCACCAGCGCAATTCTTGACGGACACGTCAGACAGCGTACGAGGGTTGCCGTAACCCAGCGTTCCGCCGATGAACAGCACCACGTTTTCCAGAACCATTTCGAAGATGTGTGCCAGGGGCAAGTAGGCCAACACGAACTCCTTATCGCTCACACATTCGTCGACGCAGGTAAGGAGACCAGTGACTACAAGACTTGAGTTAGCCCGGCCTCTACCCTCATATAGAGATGTACAGACGAGAAATGCAACCGAGAAGCGACGTACCAGCAGAAACAACACCTCTATGAGTAAGACAGGCTCCCTTGGGCAGGCCTGTCGAGCCAGATGTATACATGATGCAGTATAGATCATCGGGCTTAGGAGGGTTCGCATCCACCATGTTTTCCTCACCAAGCTTGCGAAGCTCCTCGTACGTGAGAACACGGAGGTCGGGATTGTTGCTCTTGAAATCCTCAATCTCGCGGGCGGTTCCGAAGATGCAGTCCTCATTGATGATGACGGTCTTGACACCGGATTTCTTAATTGGCTTCGCAGCGGTTTTCAACAAGTGAGGATCCACAAACATAGCAGTGGCATCGCTCTGGATAAGAGAGTGCTCGACGCCGCTCTCGCCAAGGGTATCATATGCGGTCACAATGGCAATGGATTGCGAAGCGCAGCCGTGCGACATGGAGATCCATGGCAGACTGTTTGCGCAAGAGGCTGTCAGCGAGTGATAATCGGGCAGAGAACAGCGCAGACGAGTTTCTTACCTAGTCGTCGCGAACAGGTGAAGCTTGTGTTCTGGGGTGAGGCCCAATTTGCGAAGACCGGAGCCGAGTTGAAGAACAAGTGTCTCGTACTCCTTGTATGTGATGTAAGAGTAGCCAGAGAGCTCAAAGAACTGCCATTCCTTGTCGACTTCCTGAAGCTGGCCATCATAAAGCTTCTTGACCTTCTTGGTCTCCTTGTGCAGCTTGATCAGCTTGCGCGAGGCCAGAGCCTGATGGTTCGGGTAGATGCGGGCGCTGTGGGTGACGATGTCAAAGATGTTATTCACGTCGTCCGAGGGCCGGGTGAGGAGTCCGTTCTTGGCACGGGGATGTCGGCGCGGGATAGTCTCTCCCGGTATCTTCTTGTAGCCGGGAGCTTCGATGGAGTACGGCGCCTTATGCACCGGGTGCAAGGGCGTCGTGCCCGTGGTGTAGTCTGTCATTGTGTGTGTTGTGGTGCTGTGGTGATGTGGTGGCGGAGGTGACGGGAGTGACGGTGCCACGAAGAGCGACGGGACGACGAGAATACCTAGTCAGACAGAGGAGGAGACGGAAGCAGATCAAGGCGGTGCGTGACGCCAGCAGGGATTGTGGTCCGGAAGTCGGGATCTTTTCGTGGCCGAAGGGGGAGGAGAGGAACTTCAAGAAGAGGTAGAGCAGCACGAGTTGCAATCGTGTTGTCCCAGACAGTAGACTCCCGGAGTCCCAGCCACAGCTGCAATGACGCCGCTGCGGGCCCTACCAACCAGTGGTTCAGTGGGGTCACGGGTGGTTGGGGCCTCTAGGCTCTGGGGAGAAAGCTGTACTCCGTACATAGGTACTGTAGGTATGTATGTAGTGCTCACTGCTCACTGCACTCGCTGCGCTATAGCCTATATAACAGGTAAGAGCTAAGCTGGGAGCTGCTCTGTAGTCTTGTTTTCTGGGGTTCAGCCTTCCGTCAATCAGCTGCCCCAATTGGCTGTTTGAGCCTCGGGATGGAGCCTCGGGATGGAGCATCTAAGGCGTTGGGGTTGCTTTCACCCACGTGATAGTACTCCGGGCGACTTCGGGTTTCTTTTGTTCTGAAAATCATTGCCCACCTACCATTCTCATACGTGGCCCTCTGTTTCATCTTGTATACCTGGACCTGCAACACATATTTACCACTGTTGTTGCTCAATTGACCCCTTTCTAGTGTCGAGACACCTTTCTGCGAGCCTCGAGCCCATCCTTGCAAGTTGCCAGCTTCTCGAAGCTCACGAGTGGATTCCCAATCCCAACCTGCCTGCAACTGTGGGGACATGTGAGATAAACGGCCGATTACACGAACCGGTACTTGGCCTGGACAGGGATGGTTTGATCTTGTCCGCGAGGGTGGTGATCCAGCTGTCGAACTTGCTGGTATCACTCGTGAATAAACTCGGGTCTCTCACTCGTGCCTTGGTTTTGTCGCAATAACTCGGGTTTCTCATCTTGTCACCAGAGGGCATCTTATGAATACCACCTTGGCGGCTATGCCCTTTGGCACGAATGTCTTTTCTTGTTCTGAGAAGGCGTTCTGCTCCCGGTCGTCTCGACTCGCTTCACTCTCGGCTCGTCCGTCCTCGAGATCTGTCACTATTCTGTGCTCTACAATTATCCGCTGAGCGAGCGATCCATTAACTAAGACAACAAAATTCTTTTTGTCATCGCCAGAGACTTGAACTACGGCCCATTAGACCCAAGAACCCTCCATGCCAGTTGGAACTAGATCTTCAGTCCGCAGGAGTGAAGAGCCCAGAGAAAGATCCTCACCTATTAAAGCCGACCAAGACGAAGAATAACACCACCACCAAGACCAAGACTGCCTTCTCAGAACAAGGAAAGACATTCGTGTCAAAGGGCATAGCCGCCAAAGCGGTGTTCAAAAGATACCCTGGTGACGATATGAGTAACCCGAGTTATTGCGACAAAACCAAGGCACGAGTGAGAGACCCGAGTTTATTCACGAGTGATACCAGCAAGTTCGACAGCTGGATCACCACCTTCGCGGACAAGACCAAAGAGGACGACTGCACATTCAGAACTGAGAGCAGTCGCATGATGTTTCTCTTTAGCTGCCTGGATGGAGCAGCTAAGAGAACCGTGGAAATGAGGTATCAGTCGGATGACAGGCCATATTCCTGCCTGGCAGAGATGATACAAGTCTTGGATCGACCTTCCGAGACCATGACCAAGCCGCGAAAGCTCGGAAGAGACTTCTCAAGATGAATTACACCTACGACTCAGGCACGAGTTTCGGTGCACTCCTTGCAGAGTTCAAGTCCCTCTACCAGAAGGCAGGTGTCCCGAGCTCAAAGATGAAGCAGGAACTGTGGGATACGATTCCCGCAGACATGGACACGAGTTTGAGCAAGAAAAGCGTGGATCCAGACGTGGACTACGAACAGCTTACCGAAGAAGCTAGCCGGGCAGCATACTCCATGCAACGCGCCCGCGCGCAACGCCAAAAGGGTAGCTCATCACGATACGCAGGGGAAAAAATCAAAACGGACAAGGAGCGCAAGGGGAATCGGTCCAAGGTCCTCGGGCATAGGAACAAGGACAAAGATGTCCCAGTCACGTCCTCGTCGGCCGGCATAGCGTTGACAGAGGACGAGGAGAGGGTCCATTACGATGCAAATACTTGACGTACACTACGAAACAGGGTCTTTGATCAAACTGTGATCCGTCGGCAGACGCGTTCCGTCTGAAACATGAGCACATGGCCCCTCGTCTCGTCTATAAGTGCCCTTGACTGGAGCGGCTTCTTTCCGCGCGACAAAGAGTGTGACTGACGCAGATTATCCAACGAGCACGTATCAAGGGCCGAAACATATCCACTGGGTATGTAGCGTGTTTTGGAGACGCCGAGGCCGCGCTCAACGTGCTCAAGACACTAGGAGATTCTGTCTGTCATGGAACGTCGCTATATTCAGAAACAACAAGCGCCAGAGAGCACGCGAAACTGTATCTCCCACAGAAAATACGCCATCTTTCTTCTCTGGAAAATCTCCACGGCCTGTTAGGCCGCGTGGATGTGTAATCTCTTCTTCTGCTCCTGTTTTCTCACCAAATACCCAAACAACATGCCTCTTTCAGATATTCCGAGAATTTTATCCATCCGCCCGGGGCAGCACAACTCGCGCTATTTGTCGCCGGGGCCAAATCCCAACGGATGCGTGTATAAAAGCCCGCGCCCCCTCCTCGACCGCACCGTCGTCGCGCATTGGGACATGGCAGTCTCAGTCTGACTGGCTGTCTTACCTCGAATTGGCCTCGTGATTCCGCTGCGCCTAGCGAGAGGAACATACCGGTGGCATGGGCGTGTCTCTTCTTTCATTTCTGGCGCATGTTCTGTATCGAGTCAGCATCACGCGGACGATCATCCTATGCTGATTTCCCGCGTTGTGAGAATGCCGCGGACGAGGAGTGGTCTGGAGTGGCTTTCGACGATCATGATGTGAGGGGTTGACACCACGAGGTGTCGCGTGCGGATGTGAGATTTGATGAGTCGTTTGTAGAAATGGATCGGGCCGTTGAGTGTGGCTTGCCGCTTCTCAAGTCTCTTCCGACTTTGATCATATTTCCGTCTCTTTCTTCTTTTTTGGTTCTCTCTTACTTCTTATTTGTGTCGCAAGCATGTCGATTATGGATTTGACTGCTTGCAGTTTTTGCAGCCGGCCTGGATGCGCAGAGGATCGCAAGGACAGATCAGGCGACTCATACTGGAAGGTCATGAATGTTTTCACAGACAGGCATGAGATGCATAAACTACCTACGTCATTAGGTTGTAAGTCACGCCTTGCAGAAAAAGGCCCCTTTGAGGCTTTGACAAAGTCATCAGCTTGCCGCTCACCACCATCGGAGTCACCCTCCATCTACTGCGCCGACCCATGTATCTATATGCTCAATGAGTCTCCTCCTACAAAATTGAAGTAAAAAAAAACAGTCGAGACGACAAGAAACAAAGACCCAAATCTACCAATTTCTCATTCGACAGCCATCTGCGTTTCCTCTTCGCACGACAACATCAGGCCACAAGCTCCAACACCCCATCACAAATATCCGGTCTTCCTCCCACCACTTCAAAGAAGTTCGCATCCCAGCCCCATCCATACAGCAGCACACGACACACAAAGTAAACAACCACAAGACTCAACGTGTGCAAACGAAAGGCACACTATCGTGGAGAATGCACCCTCACCGCTTGTTCCCATGTTACACCCCGAGTACAGTACAAGCTTTTGCCCCGGCCTGGGCATGGGAACACAAGAAACTTCGGATGAAACACACCTTCCTGCTTACACCCCTTCCTTCACGCCCCCCCTTTCAGGAAAGAGGGCGGGTTTTATCTACATATTTGAATTGTCTTTCAATTATAAAGGCTTCCCTCCGTTTCTTCCGTGAAGTACGGGGTACGTGGATTCATGCAACGTAATACATCGCATAAGACGGTAGGAGCCGGTGTGGCTTCTGCAGTGAGTCTGATCGTTATATGAGATATGATACACGGAATCGACGTCACGAGGTCAATCGTATTTATCTGTTGGCCATTCAACTCGTGCAATGCCTTGCCTCTTGAAACTTGGCTTGAGCACCTTAGGTTTCCATGTGTCTTTGCATGGATTCACCATTGTGAATCAGGGCAGGTACAAATTTAAGTCATTCGTGGCAGACAACACAGCACAAAGAAAACATGGGCCAATGAAGAACAGAAAGAAGCTTTCATCTGCACTCCATATTATCTGTTGAGAAAGAAAAAGATTTTACATGTGATATGGTCTGAGGTATCAACTTCGAAGCAGTCCGTGACATGGACATGTGTAGCAAGATTATGCGATGTGGCCGTGTCTCTCCGAACAACGCAACGGACCTCTTTGATCTCAAAAGAGAAGCTCGAAAAACTCGATCTGTGGAAGACGAGAATAGAATTCGGATCGGGACACCCTCAAGAAGATAAAGGGGTACACGAAAGTCACTTACCCCACTGCTACTCGTTGCGTACAGTGTAACATTTGCCCAGCCGACTCATACCAAATATGCGCCTCTTATACGCCCCCATACTCAAAGCAATGATCTTCGAAAGTGTTCTCTCCTCTTGATTTCTGTCAAGCTTGGAAGCCAAAAAGAAAACCGAGGTGCAGCTTGCATGACGGCAATGTGGTGGGACAAAGAGCTTAGAAGGAGGGTGACTCGTGAGCGTCGCGCCTGGACACAGAGCTTACCAACACGACATTGCTTGATTATAAAAAGCGACGTGTACATGATAACTGCGCAGTGTGCTATGCCTGCACAACAAGGACAGAGAAGGGGGTTGTCCGTTGTCGAACGGAAAGAGACAAGGGACTTGCTTGCTTGGTGGCACCACAACCACAAATCGGTCCCTGCTTGGCCACGTACCTACCCAGGAGGTGAAGTTTGTTTCTCCATGAGACGGTCGATGTGACAGGGGCGTCCCGTTATAGCGGGTGCCTTTGGCTGTGGCATAAGAAGACAAGTTTCTTCATGAGCAGCACCGGGGTCCGGGGGTACATCTCGGTAAACTTGTACTCAAGGCATCGTGTGCACCGCGAGCCCTTCAGTGCGACATTTGACCACTGTCACACTGTGGCTGTTTCAATAAAGTGTGGTGACGCTGTGATTGAACGAAAATGAGATGAAAAAAGAGGTCAGGTAGCCATTTCCGCTGCGATGGATGTTGTCGCAGAGTTCCATTATTCCAGGGTTATCTAAGAACGCGCGCGACCTTTGATGGCCAAACATTGGTCGAGGAATGATCTGTTTAGCGATGGAATGCGACCACCAGCTTCCGCATCCTGTTTCTTCGCCAATTCCATCGTAAATCCGGCGTACTACCGTAGCCGAAAGAAAGAATACAAGCTTCCAATGGCAACGATAAGCCATTGCTAGACAAGGCACAAACACACCGAGGATCTTTTCGTGAACCCAAGGGCCAATGGTGATTCCGGTTCCCTTCTTTCTTTCTTTAATTTATTCTTCTCTTGTTTTCAATTCTTCTTACCAAGACACGAAGCGGCCCAAATGGCACAGCGTCGTTGCTCGTCGTATATCGAGCTGACGGTGAGTGGGAACACGAGAGTGTCGTTGGCGGGCGGAAAACGGTCATGAGGTCCGGAAAACAGCCTATAAGAGCCTTCAACGGTGCCTTGTCCACCTGTTACACAATCCAAATCTTCACTTCAATTGAACAGGAGCCGTTCATTTGGCTCTTTCAATTGGCCTGATGCCCATCACGCCACGATCACAGATGTTGTTTGGGCCGTCGAATCTCCTTCATCAAGGACGGCAAAGTAATCGCCCCCGCGCGGGATGACGGCCAACCCGCCATCTTGAATTCAGCTTTGAATGCTTACTGGTCCGCATCTACAAGATGGATCTATCCCGTGTTGTTCTCTGCAGTAACTGGAATAAGTCAGACACGTCTCGACGACGACATGTGGCTGGGGAAGTAACGCCGATAAACAAAGCAAAACATCTTACTGGATCCAGCACAGCTTTACCCAGGCCAGAGAAACCCGAAAATCTCTCCGATACAAGTCAACTTGGACGGGCGCTGCCCAATCAAGTTCGTCAGCTGTTTGGACACGACTTTGCCTGACGAAAGCCCGATACGATACTGGTCACGGCATGCGAGAAAAAGACAAAGAACCAGTGAGCTTAGACGCGACCCGTTACCTTGAGAGAAATTTCGTTCCCGCGTACGCCTGACTTGCCGCCGCATCTTAAGACTTCAAGAAATTCCCCTGCGCCATTCCGGCGTTAGACACGCATGTAATCGGCGAGCAGGTTGTTGTTACCGAGCAAATGAGGTTGCGAGCCGTGAATTGTTCTGCTCCGACAGTAGTCAACGTGACTTAGATCTGCTTCAGGGAGCGTCCAGAAGCAATGTGCTGGTACCTATCAAAATACATAGCAACTTTTGCGCTATGGATGGAATGACGTACTTGACTTGATGCGCATATTGCAAACTCGTGTTTGAACACGCGCCACCACCGTACCGCGCGGCGCGTACAATGTACATGATGTCTGTCCCAGCCAGGGCCCAGCGTATTTTCTTCATGCTTCACCTCGGGAATTGAGATCGACTTGATCCTATCATATCACACAAATCATCACCTGATATCTGACCTTCCCTGGAAAGAGAAGATCTGCAAACGAATGATCTATGTCAGTCTGTCAGACCGACGTTTGTATTCGTACACGACTCAAATGATAAATAGCGACATGTTCTATGGCCGATTCCATCGGTAGTACAAACCTTGAAAAAAATGCGATTGGTTTGCTTGAGTTCCAATACATGTAAGTAGTCGGCCATCTAGTATCATAGACGTAGCCTGTAGGTTCGTTGCCTCTAGACCAAAGGCTGAAGAGGGATACGTTGCCAATGTCGCCCCTCTCTCTTTGATGAGACAGTCTTGTAGGCGGAAATGGAATGATTCTTGCAGATTATGTTCACAGCCGTATCGATCGGCCTTTCAATATTGGGATATGTGTCAGCAGTTGTCAAAGACAATCTCATGATGGGTGGGTAGAATTTCCTCCTGTACAGTGTCGATACACCTCGCTTAACCTTCTTGGCATCGGAATGCGAAAGATCCCGCCTTGGAAGCTCAAAGACAGTCCGTTATTTGGGTTGTGCGAGAAGAGATCAAACCGTTACGGCTGTCGCGGCTGATAAAGACCAACAGCAACAGCCTAGGTAGGCGTAACTTTAAACTTTCCTTCCTCTGCGTAAATTTGCGCCCAACCGGAGCAAAGTACCTAACGGATGTCGAACGATGAGAAGCATCTAGGGTCAGCATATTCGCTTCATCGCGTTTGATCGTCCATGAATCATACATACCCTTAGCGTCATGAAGGAAAGTGACAATATTTCACATAGCGTACATCAACAAGCTACCACACTTTCGATGCATTCGTGCACGTGGTTGGATCTAGTTTCCGAAAACTTGTAGCATTTTTTTCGTGTTGAAAAGCTGCGCCAATTGAAGCGGGCTGTTTAGGTACATGATTAGCCATGCTCGACCTCATTCGGCCTGCTCTATCTATTCGATGGCAGGTGAGGTAGACTGAGGCATGATGACGACTAGGCAAGGCGGGTGCGAGATACGACTGATCTTCCAGCAGCCGCTCGTGATGTAGTATTCACATACATGTAGTCCGGTTCCGGGGTTGGTCGCTCACGTGAAGAAGACTCCGAAATCGCACGTCCAAAGAAGGACCTGCTTTTCTTGTTATGTATACGATTCTATGCTAATCTAACTCCAGGCCTTGGTTGGGATCAAAGCACCTCTCAGTGCTCACAGCCATGGGTGCCTCGGCCATCTTGACTCAAACGTCACACGTGCAACTAGATTCGGTTCTTGCGTCAGGTATAAGCGCAGTCACGCCGCACGATTGATGAGTTCAATATCGTCCAGAATCGGCCAGACTCGGACCAAGTGGCAGTTCTGAATCTGGTGGCAAACTCCTTGCTTTTTCGAACTAGATAAGAGGAGCGATGCGGTTGACTTGCAGGCAACTAAAGACTCATCTCCAGATCGTGAGACAAAGGACCGGTTGATTATTGCATCCGGTCGCTTGTAGCCAACCGAGAGTCCGAGACATGGCCAGGCGATAGCCTATCACGAATATTCCCGTCTTGTTGTAAATTGTAATGGCCAAACTTGGAGGTATTCCGGTTGGTCAGCAACCGAGTCCAATTCCTTGCAGTTCGCAGCACGCCCGCCCCCTTTTACCACCCCCCCCCCCCCTTTTTTTCGGTTCTTTCCGTGAATGCCATCCCTTATGTACATACCAAAATGATGAGAATGCTTCTTCGCCAGGTGGCAGCACTTTGAATTCCTAGTGGATAGCGATAAGAAACAGAGGTTTCTCAGTCCTGTGCTTTTTAAAATAAATAAAATGAAAGTCGGAACGAAAAGAAAGCTTTAGAGGAAGTCGCGTGGCCAAAACGCGGTGAATCGCAAGCGGAGTCTTTCTTCCGACGACCACTTGTTGCCCTGCACATTGCGCCTTTCACACACACGAATGCAAGATAAGATCTCTGTATTCTGCATCACGAAACATCGCCGTGGGTGCTTGTCGATATTCTTCAACAAGATCAATAAAGGAACACCAAGGAAAGAGCAGCGACGTGTCGACAATACTACGAAATATTGCTCTATGTAATTGGCGACGGGTTGCGCATTCTTAGGAATGGTGATGAAACAAAGATTCCGGAGGAGATGACACACCGCTGGCTATGTACCAACTCGGTGTCCCTATCTAGTGCGCCTGGGTTGTCTCGTATGTTTGTTGGCCAGATGACACCGGGGAGCTTGTTTTCGGATCCGCGATTGGACGATGCCGCACGAGCTGCGCTGCCAATGAAATGGCAATGTAGTGAGTGTCATTGGGATGCCATTGAAACGCCAATGAAATGCCAATGAAATGCCAATGAATGCCAATGAATGCCAACGAGATGCCAATGAGATGCCCTATGAATGCCAATAAAAGGTCGCTGTCAAAGATCAGTCCGTACGCAGGCGATGACAAATTCTTCTTTGAGACAAGGCCTGAGCTGTCTGGGAAACGAAATTTGAATGCCGTCCATAAGTCGATGCATTGATTTCCATCGATTCTGTGCCCTCAATTCCATTCTATCCTATCAATACCATCAAGTCACCAGGTAGGGCGACGAATTCAATGATTTGATTCCCGGACGACGGATGAGGAGCCAAATCATAAATGTCTTCCGGGGAAGAAAGGCTCTGTCCGCCATCCGCCATCCGCCACCCGCACGAGGCATGACCCGGCACCACCCTCCCGAGGCAAAGAGGAGGAGAGAGAAAGCCAAGAATCTTGTTGTTGTGGTCTTGTGCGCCACGTATGCGCGGTTATATTGCCCTCCGCGTGCTCGAAATTATGAGCCCTGATTTGTCCTCCTGTGTATCCCCATATCCGGAAGAAAGAAAAAGAGTCCAAGTGAGTTGAGTGCAAAAGAAAGAATGAAAGCAGCCCGGTGGAAAAGGCGGAATCGGTGAAGTCGGCACATGTCCCGTCGCACGGCCATTACTGGGCGTGATGACGGAAGAGGATGAAGATAAAGGCCTCGTCCACGGACAAAGACACCATGTAAACGTTCGTTTAGCGTCGGCAAGTGGCGGTAATTGAGCTCTGTTTTGGCCCGCGGGATGCGTTCCGGTGGTTTGACCTCCGAAGCATCTACTTGGACGCGCCCGCCTTCTCGGGACTCGGGAGGTTGTTGTCGAACCAACAAGGGTTGTATGCCCCAGGTTTTCGACCCCACGATTCCTGATATGTACGTGCATCAGAGCGCCGTGCAAGGGCAAATCCCCCGCACAACGATGGATGACGCAGTTTCAAAAGAAAGACCAATAATAGACGCAGAGCGAGGCCAACAAGGGTGGACGAAGTATGTATGTATGTATGTAGCGGGAGAAAAAAATCCGCGGACACCTGGCATATGCCCTTTCTTTCTGGTGTATTATGTGAGAAGAGATGGTGCGGCCGCCCCTGACCGCTCAAAGTCAACATGTTACCGCTTGGGGGGTGGTCTTTTTCTTACCTTTCTGGCCCCCTTTTTTCTTTTTTCTTTTTTCTTTTTTCTTTTCAACTATGGCATGTTGGCAGGTTCGACCTCGGACAATGGTTGCTGGAGAGCCTGATGACACGAATGACCCCCCGTTTTCGTTTCAGCGCGATGAGATGAAGGTGCGGGCTCAATCAAGGAAGAAGCAAACGCGTAAGGGCAAACAATTGCATCGTCGCATCGAATCAAAAGCCGCGCGGGTAGCAGGCAGCCGACGATGTCTAAGCCACCAGACCGGTGAAGCGGTACGGCGCCGTCCAGGTGACGGAGCAGTTCCGGAAGTGCATCATGACATGGCACCGACCGGTTGGGCTGAGGGCCGGGCTGACGTTGTGAACGAAGACATTGGGGGAGATATCGTTTGACCCGACACAACCCTCCAACCCTCCATGATAGACGTAATTGTCGGGGAAAACAACTTGATGCTTGTTGCGCTATCATCATCACGGCTGGGAGCCTGGGACGCGGTGTTGAGGCCGCACAGTGCAGCACGCGCTGGCACGGTGCAGGTGTCATCCTTTGCAGGGCTTCCCCAGCCGGGGGTTCGGTGGGCTGCAGCCTGCGTCTGTGCGTCTGTGGTGGTTGTGCTGGCTGCGTGCATCATACTGTCATACATACTGTGGTTCCGTCGTCGTTCTGTGCTGCTTCTGTGCCCGACTGGCTGGGCTCAGTGGGCTGGGAACTCTCATCAAGACTGAAGGACCTGCATCTGGTCCGGCCCCATTTAGCGACTGCCACGCATCGCACTGCTTTGCCTAGCGAGGCGAGGTGATGCGGTGCAATGCTTTCACGCCGAACTGGCCTTACAGTTCCAACTTCCGGCCTCTTGTTTGGTCAGAGGAGTGGCAGTGCGAGAGAGAGGCAGTACGAGAGACCGCACGAGAGGTAACACAAGGGCAGCACGAGAGCAGTAAGACTGTAATAAGAGACGGCAGACCTTCGCGGGTAGCAGAAACTGTCAACGTGACTCGCACAGCTTTGCAGCACGGCACTGAGATGAAAGTCGACGACGCACAGCCCAAGCAACCGGCATGGATCCCGCCCTCAACAAGGGGGCATACGTACGGCGTACCTATGTACTACCTAGTATGTGTATGTATGTAGGTACATAGGTATGTTTATCCCTATCCAGTGATCCACGGCCTGTAAGTTCTCGGGAAGCAAACGCCAAGGGCTGGATAATGGATTGGGCATTTTTCGCTGCTGTACTCTGGGCCCAATTGAAGCCAAGTCCAGGGCGAATGGTAAAGAAAGACCCTGCGTGCATGACATACCTACGCAATGCCATGTCATTGCATCTTTGCTGCGCGTGACTATGAGTAGTGCCATCCGGATCACGAAGAGCTGTGCTGATAGCCTGATACATATGCCCGTGCAAGAGGTGGATCTGGGGAAGTGGTGAGGAAGGAAGAAGGAGGGAAGGAGGGAAGGCGCCAGCCTCGGCGTGGCCTTGTCTCGAAAGCGCGGCGTTCCTTGGACCGCCGAAACGGAGCGTCCCAGACTCCCAGCTCTTCTACAGATTACATATTAGACGATGACATTTCGTTCACATGACGGACAACCGGGCCTTACAAGTTACTCGAAGTCACCGAAACGGAGAACATTGACGCAAAGGGCTTAGCTGGCGATATTCCTGCTAGACCTAACTAGGCAGTGCTCTCTCATCCCCACTTCATTCAGTGACCGATGACCTGAAGACATCGCAGGGCTCACACCCCATGGGCCTTTCCCCCTTCTCACACGCCCCTCCTTTCCCCGATGCTCTCGGGAAACCGGGACCTGTGGATTCATTGTCTGGTTGCTCCTCTCCTGGTCACGAGAAGGTGAAAGGCCGCCCTGATCGTTCGTTCCCTCCGGTACTCCGCCGTACACCTAAACTGTTTCGGCACCTTCTGCTGCCTTTCTTCGCACCCCACTGCCCGACGCGCTCTCACGTCCACACACCCCCCCTTTTTTTTTTCACTCGCTTTCGCCCTTCGCTTTAGCACTCGCCCTCGCCCCCCGCCCTGGCACGACGTTGGGTTACAGAAGCCGCAAGCACACCACGACTTGAACTCACTCCTCGCATTACACCTTCCTTCCCAAGTCTACTTATTCTCACCCGTCATATTTACATACTCTTCCCCAGAACACTCCTCGCACAAAAATCTCTCTCGTGCCGGTTCAATCTCTCCGCATTGTACGTACGCACGCACGCCCAAGCGACCTTGTGTGACTGGACGAAGCTATAAAATCCCCAGCACACATCCTACCAAAATCGCGACTTCGAAAAACTTTATTTACTCAAATCTCTCAGATACACGTCACCCGACACGCAGACTCTCTTCTCTTTTCTTCTCTTCTCTCAATTGGCTTGACTCCATTACGAGTAGAAGTAGTAACTGAAGAAGAGTCGGACACTATCACTGCGCCCCCTTGTCTCCGAGTCCAAGTCGAAAAACCACAAGCACTCCTTGCAATTATCCTTCGCATATACCAACGATCCGAAGCGAGCAAGAGAAGCTGCGCAACAGTTCAGCGCTTTCTTAGGCCATCTCTCCGATCCTCCGCCATACCTCCCACGGCGCTTAACCTCATCTCGCCAACTCGCGAACTGTGAGGTTTTCCTTACCCACCCAACCGGCAACCAACTCTCGAGGAGCTGCCACTAGATCGCGTCCAAGCTGCCACTCGGTCGCGATTTCGGCACGCCAAGTAAGGCTCGCACCCTTTCTTCTCTTGAGTCAGTTCGAGGCACATCCTCTCATCACGATGTCTCCTTGCCGGTTGGACACCCACGTTTTGACTGTCGACGCCAACGTCATCCATAAGGTCGACACGTCAAATCCCGCCAATCTATGTAGCATGTGGACAGGTCAGTAATATTATCTCGGTCTTCTCACCCGGCAATGAACATCGTACCTCGGTATAGCGTAACTGACACGTTGCATACAGTATTTTCTCGCTGTGCGGACTCAGTAGAACAAGGACGGCGCTTGGAAAATCTTAGCTGGCGTATCTGGCAAAGAGAGCAGCTTATAGACTCTTCCAAGCGTCTTCCCGTTGAGCCCACCAGCCTTACCACCGTCATCACCGAGGCTGCCACCTCTGACAAGAAGGGCGCCTCCACCGATACGAAGACTCCCGCCACCATCACTACCACCTCTAAACTGCCTGCCGGGGCCAGGAAGCAAGAAGTTCCACAGCTGTCTGGCAGTGTCGAATCATTGGCCGACGAAGAGGCAGCCGATTTAACATCGATATCGGCACCTCTGGAAATTCGGCCAAGGATCCAACGGCTTGATTCGTCCAACAGCCGTAAAGACCGCCACATCAGCTCCGACGACTTTGAGAAGATGATTGTGTCCATTGTCAAGGACACTGAACCTCTCTCGGCACCGTCGCCGACTTCTGCCCCTACCACGGATCGGGCAGCCCCATCTCCGGAGAAAGCCACGAAAGAGGCGATTCAAGTTCGGGCTCCGACCTTTCCGGACGCGGCCGAGGCCGCTTCAGCGCAACATCCTCTCCCCGAGCCCAGTTCCTCGCCAGCTGCTCAGCATGTCGAGGCCAAGAAGCAACCGGCGCGCTTCGCTCTGGGAGGGTCATGCTCATCTGGTGAGCAAGCACAGAGCATTGAAAACCTCGAAAATGCCAAGACTGTGCTTGCTCAAGTCGTCGTTCGTCATCCTGGCGACTCGGGTAGAGATGCGCTGAAGAGCTCCGCCGCTGCAGCTTGCAAGGCTCCGCCCGCCAATGTAGCAGCTCCCGTCGTTCCAACCATTCAGGCTCTAGCTTCCGCTCAGCTGCACAGCGAGAGCGCCGTCGATTCGGAGACGGAAACGGAGTCTGTCGGTGAGAGCGCCATTGATGACGAAGAGGGTGATGATTCGTCGGACTGGGAAGATTCGGTCGAGGAGAGCGGCAAATCCAGCGTAGACGACAAGCAATTGTTTCAGCGAGTCGAGTCAAAGGTCAACCTGACCTCGAAGCCCTCGCTGATCAGCTTGATGTTTGCGCAGGACGAAAGGGCCCGGAGCGGGATGGGTGGTCATAGTCTTTCTAGCCACCGATCTACTCCTGCCCATTGGCGACCGCGGGTTGCGCACAGTAACTCGTCTGGCCCGGGCTTTCCTCCCTCGGTATCAGGAGAGCCATCCCTCGTGACGAGAGGGTCGGCCCTCAAGCCGATTAGCGAGATTCCCCGGTCCAGTGCGCAGCCCATAACGTCGTCGACGGCTACTGCACCTATTCCCTTCTCGGGAGCGCTGTCTCCTCGTACCACGCGCCGCAATATGCTGGCCACGGAGCTGACCGAATCACTCCGACGTCACCTGTTGTGGGAGCGGCGGCAAAAGACGATGACAGCCAATGCATCATTGAGACGGCGTCACACCTCTCAAGAATTACAGCACCTGAGGCAATATCCAGACAAGCCTTTCATGAAGCCTGGCGAAGATGCGGAAGCCCGCAGCTGGAACCATGATCTCGTCAGGCAGACACGCAACGGATATCATGCAAAGGGCTGGTAACGGCGTCATCTCTGTTGCCACGGGGACTTTTAGGTGGTTCTCTTTACTCTCCATGGGGATTTTTCTGGTTGCTCTCTGGCGGTTCTCCTCCACTTCTCCCTCTCTCTTTTTTCCAGACAAAGGAAAAAGGCGGTTGCACGACACAATGCCAAAATGATACCTGCGCAGCCTAAACGGCTGATGTTAATCAATGTTGCACTTAGCGAGGCGTTTTTGCATTTGGTCCCCATGTTTGTTTATTTTCCAATGATACCATTTAAGCATATCTGGACATGGCCTCATCGATGATGGAGCGTGTATATTTAGTTTTGGAAGATGATTGGCTTATGGCTTTACCAACGGACCACACGGGCATGTTGCAGTAGACGTCCGTGTACCGTTCATAACCACGTCATGGTCTGTTGAAGTCAAGAGGCAGCCCAAGCGGGGTGGTGGGACAGGACGGACAAGGGGCATGAATGCCGCGTGATGAGCTTGCGGCGAGGGGTTGAAGCATAATTGAAAGCAAGTTACTCACAAGTTCAGAATTGCGACTAAAAGAATTGACAAGATGCGTCACTGTGAGAACAGAATACAGAAATGAATGACTCGACTAGATGAAGTGACAGAGGTGTCGTCAGTCAACGGTAGATAGCTTGTACCGGTACGGGAGTAGGAGGTAGGTATGCAGGTACATAGGTATGTAGACGATGCCAGGCACAGGGTCCAAGGTCGGTCCAGGGCGGCGCAGTAAGCACGTGAACCTGTTACCTGCGTAAGCCCCATGGCGTTAGGCGTCAAGAAGTGGAGCAAGGGTCCCTTCAATTGTAGGAGCCTGGAGGTAGGTAAGGTACGGAGGTTCATGTCATTGTCGAATTGCAACCGGAGGGGTCCTACATCCGCATCTGGCTCAGGTGCCAGGGGGCCTTGGACCCCCGGCACCCAAAGGCAACCCAGCTTTCTGAATCTGGATGCTTGTCCCCTTCTTATTCAAAAAAAAAAAAAAAGGGG